>CM072220.1:41378707-41403148 GCA_036851935.1 Coregonus suidteri
AGGCCTCCCCCAAAAAGTCTTTGCCTCACTGTGCGTGCGTTTGCACTCAAAACCTGCCTGCTCCATTCTGAAAAAGCTCTGCACCTTGGCGGCCCCGATCCCGCGCTGAATCCTTTGGGAAAGACCTCCTGGCGTTTTGCTAGATTTTCCCGGGGCGCCCGGGGCCCTTTCTTCACAACAATTAAACCTCTTCCCCTTTTAATTTTATTGATGCCGAAAATGGTTGTTTTGGTGAAAAATTTCCTTGCGAAATACCCTTCCCTGTGAACCCTTTTTTGTGAAATGCAATGATAAAGGGGCCCGTGTTTTCCTTTGCAGGTCCCCTGGTTAACGGGGGAAAGAAAGATTTAAAGAAACACCCTCCTTTATAAAGTTTTCCAAATCTTTATTCTAACTCAATCACCTGACAGGGTCTCCCCCTTTTTCCTCGTCAACACCTCCCCTGTTTTAAACGGGGGGGAGAACCCCTAAACATGTTTCCACCCTGGCCCTTTTTTGTGGCGGGACTAAAATGCGGGGAAAAATTTTTTTTTTTGGGATTAGTTCTTTTTCCCAGGGCAAAGAGGGTTTTGGGAAATTAAATTGAAATTCATCTGATCACTCTTCATCCATTCTGGTTATATGAAAATTGCCATCAAAAAAACTGGGCGGGCAGACTTTATGAAAATTTTATTTTTTGTCATTCTGAAAACATTTGACCCCCGGACTGTAGTGTGTTTTCCCTTTTTTTAAAAACCGTATTAAATTCTCCCACCATAATAAAAAGATTTTGTATTGTTTTGTAGGGTTGATACTTATTATTTATTTTTAAAGAATTTGGGATCATCATTTTTTGGGCCCGTATGGGTTTAATAAACCTTTATCTGTGTATTCCAAAACATTTTTAAAATAAATCCTCTCCTTGAGGATCTGTAATATCTCCCCCTTTCGAATTTTTTTCCCCCTGGGAGAAACTTTTTCCCCCCCAAACCCCCCCCCCCCCCCCCCCAGTCTTTTTTTCCATAAAATTTTCCTCAAAAAGGGTTAAAAGGGTTTTCCCTTTTAAACAAAATTTTTAATTTTCCCTTTCTCTTTTACAGGTAAATCGGAAAACCCTTTTCTTACTCTAGCTATTACAATTAAAACCCGGGCTTTTTCCTTATTTCACCTTTTTACCAAAAAGGATAAAAAGTTTAAAAATCTATTTTCATCAATTTTTTGTAAACTCACCTTTAAAAAATCCCTTATGGGATTGAGTTTCCTAAAACCTGAACCATATATTTGCTTGCTACTAAGAAATCCTCCAATTGTTCCCCCTAACCCACCCGCAAAATCTCCTCCCACCCCAATTGGGGTTTGTCACCCCCCAGTGCCGGGCAGCCCCACCCCCGTCCCCCCGGACCCCGGGGACCACGAAGCCCGGGGACCCACCCCTTCCCAAAAACACCCCGGTGACCCCCACAGAAAAAAGCAGATCAATGCCAAAAGCTTTTCCAAATCGCCCTCCCCCCCGTTTTGCTTTAAATTTTATAGCTATTTTTAAAAAAAAAAAAATAAATAAAAAATATATATATATATATATATTTAAAACCATTGGGGAAAATCGTTTTTTAGTAAACCACCAATTGTGAAAGTTCCCCCCACTTAAAAAGAGGGGAAAGGAGAGGCCTGAAATTTTTTCCTCATGGTAAACTCAACTTTTAACAAAAAATTTAAAAGAAGAAAAATCCAAAAATCACATTGTAGGTTTTTTAAAATGAATTTATTTGAAAATTAAATTTGGAAAAAAAGTTTTTTGGTCAAAACAAATTTTCTCATACTTTTTCCCAGATAGTTTGTATCTTCTATAAATGAAATTGTTTTGCACCCTTCCAAACCCCATGTTTTTTTATATAAAATTATCCCCCCCTTTATTACTTTTCACCCCCCCTTTCCTTTTCCCTATTTTGGGAGAAAATTGTGCCCCAACAATGCCCAAAGCCTCTACTTTCCGGCCCTATATTTACTATCAAACCCCTTTTAAGGACAATTTAAATTTTAACAAAATTTCTTTTTATTTATATTATATATTATTTTTTTTGGGGGGCTCCTGAATTTTCTTCTACTCTAAACCTCCCCCCCTCTTTTTCTTTATGTCCATCCGGTTTGCTTCTATATCCCCTACTTTCTTAACTGTGTCTTTCCCCAAAATTTCCCAACATAAAAAACCAAATATATTTATTAGGGACCAGTAGCTTACATTATTAGCTATTTTTGGGTTTTTATTTGTTTTTTTATTTGTTATTACCCATCCTTAAACCTCTTTTTAAAAACCCTTTCCCATTATCTTTTAACCCATCCATATAGGTTTTTCTATTTGCCATATATATTTCAACCGCTGGGGATTTTTTTCAAAATTTCTGAACCTTTCTTTCTCTTTTCTTCTATAATTGGGGAATTTTAAAAATAAACTTTTTTTGGCTAAAAGTATTATTTATTTTGTTGATTGATTTATGATTTTTCAACCCCCAGTAAGGCTATCTGAAAAGGTTAGCTCCTTTTACTTTTTGCAATCCTTTGGCCTTTCCGGGCCCTGTGCCCAAAAAACCAAGCTACAAAATTTGGACAAAAACCAAAAAAAAATGATCTAATGATTCGGGTCCTTCAAAACAAAACCCTGCAACCCTGGGAAAAATTGAAAACCCCCCCCATTTTAAATAACTTCTTTGGGTAGCAAAAATTGTATAAAATTTTTAAATTGAAAGATTGAATTTTTTAAATCCGGTGTCGTTTTGCGGGGCGTTCAAAAACACTATCCCCTGGGATCTCCCTCAAAGATTTTTTCCCCAAACCTATTTTGAAAACTATAGGGGAAAGGGCTGTCAACCCTTTGGCCCCTTATTTAAACTGATATTTTTTTATTTATAAACCTTTTTCCCTTTTAACCAATTATTTTTTTAAGAAAGGCCGCCAGAAATTTCCCTTCTTTTTCCCCCTTCCATTTTCCCCTCTTCCATTTGGGGGCGGTAAGGCGGGCCCAATTATTTTTTTTAAATTTTGGGGTAGAGCGACTTTCTATTTTTTTGTTAGCTGCAGGGGGCGACATAACCCCCCATCCTACCGATAAAATTTTTACAAGATTTATCCCTTTTTTTAAAAACCCATTTTTGTCAAAAAAAAAAGGGTTTTTTTTGTAAATTAGTATTTTAATTTAACCAAAAATTTGTTGCTTTTTAATTTGTTCTTTTCGTTTCTTGGGGGATTTTTGGAATTGCCCCCCTTTCTATGGCTTTTTTTTGGTGTTTTTTGGGGGTTTTTCCCCTTTTCCAAAAACTAAAAGGTGAGAGGTTTTCTGAATGGGAAAAGGGGGCTTTTCTTGAACATTGGGTGGACATTTTACTAATTTGTTTTGAAAACCCAGTTCGGTTTTAAGTAAAAACTTTTGTTGCCTGAAGCTTTTGGGTGTGGTCTAATGCTTTAATTTTTAAATCATTTCTGTCCCCAAATTCCCAATTCATTATATAAATATGCCCTTTTTTTTTGCCCTGGCTTCCCCGTTCCAAAAAAAAGGGGAATTTTTTTTTTCTCATAAAATTTTAAAAAAACTGTTGGGCAAAAAAGGCGTGGGCCAAGACCTTTAAGGGCCAAATAGGTAAACTGGGATAATCTAAAGAGTTAACCCGGGGTGTTTTTTTTCCCACAATTGACGGGTTTTTTTTTTCCTTTCCTTTGGTAGAAAGATTTTATCTTTTTTTTCCCAAAATTTCATTAAATGTTTTTGAAGTGAATCATTTTTTTCCCTTTTGGGATATGTATTGGGGTTTTTCCCAAACCACCATCAACCATCTTATTGGAAAACTACATGGAAAATGTAAAAATTGTATTTTTTAGTGATCCAATACTAATAAGTACATTTGTTTATAATTTGGGGTTTTAATCCAAAAAGGTTAGAAAAAAGTATCTAGATCCTCATTAGGGTTGGAAAGGGGGTTTTAGTTGTGGATTTAAAAAAACATGAACATCCGTACAAAGACACCTTTGTTTTTTTTGCCCTGTATTTCTAATCCTCTGGGTATTTTATTGGGTCGGGTTTTTTTTGGGTAAATCTCGTGGCCCCAATAAAATAGATATGCCGAAAAGTGGACAAACCTTTTTTCACTCCTCTTTAAAAATTTTAAAAAATTTTTTGAGAAATGCCATTATTTACTATTTTTTACCCAGGGGTTTTATCCCTTATTTTTGACCCTTTTTTTAAAAATTCTCCAAAATTGGAAAAACTCAGGCCCTTTTTTTTTAACCCCCCCTCAACTTTATAAATGCCTTTTTCCCAAATCTCTATGAGTAGCAGGCCTCGTTTCCCCTATTTTCCATAGTGGGTTTTTATTTTTTCCAATTTCTTTTCCTTATATTATCTCCATGTTTTCTTCCATGTAAAAAAACCTGTCTGATTAGAATGAATAATATCCACAATACCCTTTTTAAATTTTATGCGCTATAAAAAAATTTTTCTAAAGGTTTTTGCATCACAACCCCTGGGGTTAAGGGGCCTTCCAAATTTTGTAAAAAGGGGCGGGGTTTTTTTTATATTTTCCCCTTTATCCTGTTTCAGTAAAAATGAGATCAGACCTTCCTTGAGTGTTTGATAATCTACCATTTACATAAAGGGTGGGGTTTAAAAAATCTTTAAAAATGGTCCTCTTTGTAATTTAAAAAAAGGGTTTTGGGATACCTCGACTGGGATCCATCCAACCCCGGGGTTTTTCCCGGGCTTAATCTTTAATTGCTTTGAAGTTTCCCCCCCTCTGTAATTTCACCCTTTACATAGTCTTTCCCGTGTGGCTTTTAAAATTTTCCTTATCAATAGAAAAAAATCTCTCAATTAGCTTCAAATTTTGGGAGATGGAGGGGGCCCTTAAAGAAAAATAAAGCTTAAAGTACTTTGTTTCTTCCTTCCCAAATTTTTCCAAATTTTTTTAATTATGGGGGGCTTTCCTTCCATTGTAAACCCTTTTTATTAAGTTCTTTTTTTGGGGCATTTTCCCAGTTGAAATTAAAAAAAATTTTGTGCATTTTTTTTCCCTATTCCATCCAGTTTGCTTTTTTTTATAATATATTCCCCTTGATCTTTCTTGAATAAATTTCTCAATTTTTTTTTGTTTTTTCCCCTAATTTAAATTTTGAGCCTCTATGTTTACAGTTTTTAATTTCCCTCTATCTGTTCTGTTAGACTTTTTTTTTCCTTTCTTAGTATAAACTCTTTTTTTAAAACCCAAATTTCTTTTGTTTTCGGGGGATGAGTACTGGGAAATTTCTGGCCCCCCCTAAAGGGCCCCCAAAGGGGTCCCCCTAAATGGGGTTTCGCCCGTACCTTGTTTTTGTTGGAAAAAAATCCGTTTTTAAATTTCCCTTTTTTTCTAATTATAATAAATTATCATCCAATAGGCTTTGATTAAATTTTTAAAATCCCCCGCCCCGTGGAATTCAGTAAGAGTAATGTTAGGCCAATTAAATGATTGGCCGAAACCGCTTCCCTTTTCCCCTATTTACCCCTTTTTTAAACTTTTGGGCCAAAAGGAAAAGGATACGGAAAAAATTTAAAAAAAGACAGTTTTTCAGTCTCCGCCATGTAAAATTTTCACTAATCATTTTATTTAAACCTCCATATATCTACTATTTTTAATGTATCCATGACATTCCAAATTTCCTTAAAGCATGTGGGTGATTTTTTTGTGGTTTGATTTCCTTTCCCGGGCCCATTGAAACTATTTAAAACCGTATTAATCCCCCCCCATAATAAAATTGGGCTTGGTTGCTTGCAGGCTTGATAATTTATTATATTATTGTCAAATTTGTGGTTTTCATTTTTTGGGCCCTAAAGGTTAATGAGCCAAAATCTGTTTATGGTCCCAAAAACCCTATTTAAAATCATCCTCTACCTTCGTATCTTTTGGGGCAATTTTGGGCCCCCCCTGATCGAAATTTCTATTAATTAATTCATAAACCCCCTTTTGAATTTCTTTGCCCATGGAGAAAATTTTTCCCCCCCCCCCCTTCTTTTTCCACGCTACTTCATCCGAATTTTTGAATGATTTCCTGTATACAATTAAAAATATTATTTTCCTTCTCTTTGAGCCATGTAAAAAATTGTTTTTTCTTTTGTTATTATAAACTAAAGGGCCCTTTCAATTATCCCGGCTATACTTATTTTACCATCCCCATAAAGAGATCAAGTTTTCAGTTAAAATTTTCATTATAAAATGGGTTTTTAAAATTTTCCAAAAAAATACGTAAAAATTGATGTTTCCTATAGCTGTACCGTGATATTTGCTTGGGTAAAAGGAGTAAACCCTTTTAATTGATCTCCACTAATTCCCCCCTAAGCCCTCCCCATTCCAAGTTGAGCCTTTTCCCAGTGGGTCACATCCCCCTCACGGCCCCCCGACCCCCATTGGGCCCCCCAGAGGCCCGGGCCCATCATTTGAAAACAGCACACGTGCCACCCACAAAACCCGAAACAATTTAACCCCAAAAGCATTTCCAAAGTACTTTGGTGGATTGGGTATAGGCCTATAATGATAAAAGTTGGTGAATCTTTGCTATAAGGGTTAACTGACTCGTTTCACGAGAATGGTTTTGTCAGTGTTTTGACATAACGGCGGCCAGGTAGCTTAGTGTTAAGAGCGTTGTGCCAGTAACGAAAGGTCGCTGGTTCTAATCCCCGAGCCAACTAGGTGGAAAAATCTGTCGGTGGCTCCTTGAGCAAGGCCTTAAACCGCTAATTGCTCCTGTAATCGCTCTGATACGAGCGTCTGCTAAAATGACTAAAAAAAGGTAAATAACTATGCTATAACTGTCGCAAGGTGCTAGCAATACTACCAGTTTGGCTAGCCATTTCTTTTTTTCCTTCCTAATATCATGTCAAATAGCCCACCATTACGATCGCACAAACCAGTTTTAAAGATGGACGGCCACGGATACAACGTTCTGAGTGAACAAGACATGCACAATGTAGATTCCTTGTTAAACTTAGCTAAGCTATGTCAAGTCCTAGGTGTAGGAGATATGACCACCCAAAAAATCTGAGACACAAAACTATGGATCCTGTGTTGGATACAAGAATGCCAAGCTGATGCATGCTAGGTAGCAAGACTGTTGATTATTCTGTGCCACCTCTGCCACCCAATGAGAACGGCCTGTCTGATGTCGAGTTTTACCTCACTATCCATGGGTTACTCCATTAGCCAGCAGCAGCCAAGCACACCCATCTAACGTTCGCTGGGCGTACTTTTCCGGAATCAACACCAGCCCAAAGAGAGCGTCTTTCTGTAGCTCACTAGCAGCCTTTGAGGAATTTACCTAGCTACTATGCTCTCCCAACAACAGCCCTCAAGAGAGACCTGTCTGTGACCGAGCATAAGCAAGGTTTGTTAACTACTACGGGTGACCTCTATAGGACACTTCAAAGATTACGACACTTTTATGGGGGGGGGTACAAAATATATATATGCTAAATAGACGTGAGCACTGTTATCTCACTATGGTATATGGTGAAACCAAGTATAAGCCCATTATAATTTGTAATGGCCTTAGCTGATAACAAACAAAGGTGGATACACCCGGTTAGCTACGGCCTCAAAGGAATCAACCCATATCTATTGTAGAGCAAGAAACTTCATGCGTACTATCGAGATGGAAGTAAGTAGCGTGGAACCCTATTGGGCTACCGTTACTATACTCTCCCATTGGGCTGGCCCATTCAAGGGGTCGGTGGAGGATATTGAGGCGGTGTACAACCTCATCCGAGCGGGCAACTTGCTTCTCTGGCAAATACGCAAGGTAGATCGATTATTCTTAAATATGGTATTGGACCCTATAAATCTTGGGAGGCAGGAACCTTGTCGGGGTAGGAAAAAAAATAAAGATCCACAATTCGGGGACAATAATACTAATAATGAAACCAGCCTGCAAGCAAATCAAGACAATATGGCTATGACAAAGGGGAATATGCTGTTTTAACTAGCTAGCTGGACCGAAAAGGAAATCACACCATTAAACAATCACCACATGACTCTTAAGGAAAATTGTTGAATGTCATGGATACATTAGAACTAGTAGATATATGGAGGATTAAATATGCTGATATAGTGAGATATACATGGCGGAGACTGAATCAAGTATGAGTCGTTCTTGACCTGCTTCTTATCTCACTCTCGTTGCACCAAAAGTAAAAAAAAAGTGTTGATAGGGGACAGAATGCGGTCGGACCATCAGATAATAGGCATATAACATACTCAGACTGAATTTCCACATGGGCGAGGATAATGGAAATTTAATTCAAAGCTATTAGATTATAATTTATTTATAATTAGAAACAACGGAATTTATAACGGTGACCTTTTTCCAACATAACATAGGTACAGCGAAATCCCCTTTTATTGTATGGGACAACCTTAAATGTGCCTTTAAGAGGCCAATGCAATTCAGTACTCATTCGTAAAACAAAAGCAAATTTAGGTCAAAAGAGTTGATACTAAGCAAGGAAAATAGAAAGTCTAAACAGAAAAGATAGAGGCAATAAAAACTGTAACATAGAGGCCTCAGAATAAATTAGAGGAAAAACAAAAAGAAATGGAAAAACTTATTCAAGAAAGATCAAGTGTAATATCATTTATAAAAATAAAGCAAACTGTATGGAATATGGGAAAAAAATGCACAAAATTCTTTTTTTAATCTTCAACATAGGAATGCCTACTCCAAAAAGAACTTAATGAAAAATGGTTACAATTGACGGAGTCACCCATACATTTACATTTACATTTTTAGTCATTTAGCAGACGCTCTTAACCAGAGCGACTTTTACAGGAGCAATTAGGGTTAAGTGCCTTGCTCAAAGGCACATTAACTTCAGTTAGCAGACGCTCTTAGCCAGAGCGACTCACAAATTGGTGCGTTCACCACTATAGCCAGTGGATAACCACTTTACAATTGGGGGGGGGGGGGGGTGGGGGGGGGGGGGGGGGGGGGGGGGGGGGGGGGGGGGGTTAGAAGGAATACTTTTATCCTGATCCCAGGGTATTCCTTAAAGAGGTGGGGGGTTTCAAATGTCTCCGGAAGGTGGTGTGAGTGACTCCGCTGTCCTGGCGTCGTAAGAGGGAGCTTGTTTCCACCATTGTGGGTGCCAGAGCAGCGAACAGTTTGACTGGGCTGAGGGCGGGAGCTATGCTTCCGCAGAGGAAGGGGAGCCAGCAGGCCAGAGGTGGATGAACGCAATGTCCTCGTTTGGGTTGTGTAGGGACTGATCAGAGCCTGAAGGTACAGAGGTGCCGTTCCCCTCACTGCTCCATAGGCAAGCACCATGGTCTTGTAGCGGATGCGAGCTTCAACTGGAAGCCAGTGGAGTGTGCGGGAGGAGGGGGGTGACGTGAGAGAACTTGGGAAGGTTGAACACCAGACGGGCTGCAGCATTCTGGATGAGTTGTAGGGGTTTAATGCACAGGCAGGGAGCCCAGCCAACCAGCGAGTTGCAGTAGTCCAGACGGGAGATGACAAGTGCCTGGACCAGGACCTGCGCCGCTTTCCTGTGTAAAGGCAGGGTCGCACTCTCCGAATTGTTGTAGAGCATGAACCTGCAGGAGCGGGTCACCGCTTTGATGTTGGCGGAGAACGACAGGGTGTTGTCCAGGGTCACGCCTAGGCTCTTCGCACTCTGGGAGGCGGACACAGCGGAGTTGTCAAACGTGATGGCGAGATCATGGGAACGGGCAGTCCTTCCAGGGAGGAAGGGAAGAGCAGCTCCGTCTTGCCAGGGTTTCAGCTTGAGTGGTGATCCGTCATCATACTGATATGTCTGCCAGACAGGCAGAGATGCGATTCGCCACCTGTTATCAGAAGGGGGAAAAGGAGAAGATTAGTGTGTATCGTCAGCGTAGCAAGCAATGATAGGAAAGGCCATGTGAGGATATGACAGAGCCAAGTGGACTGGGTCTGTATAGGGAGAAAAGGAGAGGGCCCAGAAAACCGATCCCTGGGGGACAACAGTGGTGAGAGCACGTGGTGCGGCGGAAGACAGCTTCCCGCCAAGCCACTTGGTAGGAGCGACCGGTCAGGTAGGACGCAATCCCAGGAGTGAGCCGCGCCGGAGATTGCCCAATCTCGGGAGAGGGTGGAGAGGAGGATCTGATGGTTCACAGTATCAAAGGCAGCAGACAGGTCTAGAAGGACAAGAGCAGAGGAGAGAGAGTTAGCTTAGCAGTGCGGAGAGTCTCCGTGACACAGAGAAGAGCCAGTCTCAGTTGAATGACCAGTCCTGAAAAACCTGATTGGTTGATCAAGAAAGGTCATTCTGTTTGGAGAGATAGCAAGAGAGTTGGCTAAAGACGGCACGCTCAATAGTTTTGGAAAGAAAAGAAAGAAGGGATACTGGTCTGTAGTTTTGTTGACATCAGTGGGGTCGAGTGTTGGTTTTTGAGAAGGGGAGTAAACTCTCGCTCTCTTGAAGACGGAAGGGGACATGGCCAGCGGTCAAGGATGAGTTGATCAGCGAGGTGAGGTAGGGGAGGGAGAAAGCGTCACCGGAGATGGTCTGGATATTTTGCAGGAAGAAGAAAAACAAAGTATTTTAAGCATATGTTTTCTTTTCAGTCGCCTCCATATCCTCTAAGCTGAAGCTAATTGCTAGAGATTTTTTTTCTTATGATAATGTCAAATTAATAAGCCACACAGAAAGACTCATGTGAGGTGATGAAAATTACAGAGGAGGAATCGCTTCTGGATGCAAATTAAAGACTTTAAGTCAGTACGGGGAAAACTCCAGGGTTGGATGGCATACCAATCGAGGTATACCAAACCTTTTTTTGATATACTAAGAGGACCGTTATTAGCATGTTTTAACCACTCCTATGTAAATGGTAGATTATCTGAAATCAAGAAGAAGGTCTGATACTCATTATTACTGAAACAAGGATACAAGTGGAAAATATAAGATCCAGTCCATTTACAAAATTGGAAGGGCCCTTACACTTCAGTGGTTGTGATGCAAAATCCTAGCAAAATGTATAGCGCATAGAATTAAAAAGGTATTTTCGGATATTATTCATTCTAATCAGACAGGTTTTTTACATGGAAGGATAAATTGGAGATAATATAAGGCAAGTATTGGAAACAAAAGAACACTATGGAAAATTATGGGAAACCAGGCCTGCTATTCATAAGCAGGACTTCGAAAAAAAGGCATTGATAAAGTCTTCGACTGGAATTTATATATAAATTGCCTGGGAGCATTTCATTTTGGAGAATCTCTTATAAAATGGTGGGTCAAAATCATGTATAGTAACCCTAGTGTGTAAAATAGTAAATAATGGCTAGTTCTCAGAAAGTTTTAAACTGTCAAGAGGAGTGTGAAAACAAAGGTTGTCCAATATCGGCATATCTATTTATTGTGGCCATCGAGATGTTAGCTTATTAAAATCAGATCAATAATAATATCAGAGGATTAGAAATACAGGGGCTTAAAAACAAAGGTGTCATTGTACGCAGATGATTCATGGTTTCTTTTAGATCCACAACTAGAATCCCTCCACAGCCTCATTAGAGGATCTCAGATTACATTCTTCTAACCTCTCTGGATTTAAAACCAAATTATGACAAATTTACTATATTACGTATTGGATCACTAAAAATACAATCTTTACATTACCATGTAGTTTACCAATAAAATGGTCTGATGGTGTGATGTGGATATACTCGGAATACATATCCCAAAAGGAAAATAAATGATCTCACTTCAATACATTTTAATAGAAAGCTAGCAAAATAGATAAGATCTTACTACCATGGAAAGGAAAAATACCTGTCAATTTGTGGAAAAATCACCTGATAACTCTTTAGTATTATCCCAGTTTACCTATTTGCTTATGGTCTTGCCTACGCTAGCAAACAGTTTTTTAAATTATATGAGAAAAAAATATTCAATTTTATTTGGAACGGCAAGCCAGACAAAATTAAAATAGCATATTTATATAATGAATATGAATTCGGAGGACAGAAATTATTAAATATTAAAGCATTAGATCTGATCACTAAAATCTTCAGTCCATCCAAAAGTTTATACTTAAATCCGAACTGGTTCTCAAGCAAATTAGTAAGATTGTCTCACCCAATGTTCAAGAAAGCCCCATTTTCCCTTTATTCAGATTACAACTCTCACTTTCAGTTATTTGAAAAAAGAAATAATCTCCCAAATATCACTATTTCTAAAACAAGCCATAGAAAGTTGGTTGCAATTTTCAATTTAATCCCTCCAGAAACGACAGAACAAATAATGGCAACAAACATTGTGGTTAAATTCAAATATACTAATGACAAAAAACCTTTCTTTTTTGACAGATGTTTAAAAAAGGTATAATCTGGTAAATGATATCATCGGTAGGGGACTGGTGGAGTGATGTCGCACATGCAGCTAACAAAAAACATATGGAAAATGTCTGCTATACCCAAAATTACAACCAAATAATTGCAGCCTCTACCGCAAAAGGGAAGAGGAAAGTTGAAGGGGGAGAAAGTAAAGGAACTTGTCTGTCGGCCTTGCATTAAAAACCATAATTGGTTAAGGAAAAAAACTGTGATAAATTAAAAAAGTATATCAGTTTCACTTAAGGACCAAAGGATTGACAGCCGTCCCATATAGATTGCAAAAATAGTTGCGGAAGGAGATCTTTGAAGTACCGATCCCATGGCATAGTGTTTATGAACTGACATGCAAAACGACACCGGATTCAAAAATTAGAATCTTTCAATTTAAATTATATATAAAATTCTTGCTACAATAGGAATGTTATTTATATGGGGGATACAATCTCCCAGCTCTGCAGAATTTGCTGTGAAAGAGATAGAATTCATTAGATCATTTGTTTTGGTTCTGTACATTTGTAGGTTGTTTTTGGACACAGGGTCCAGGGGAATGGCTAAAGAATTGCAATATTTTACCTGGAACTAACCTTGCAGATAGCATACTGGGTGATCTGAAAAGTCATAGTCAATCAATCAATAATTATAATAATACTTTAGCAAAAAATGTTTATTTTTAATCACAATCTGTAGAAGCAATGAGAATAGAAAGGTTCAGGAACTTTGTAAAAACATCACAGTACGGTTTGAAAATATATGGCAAAATGGAAAAAACAAAGGGGGGGGGGGGGGGGGAGAAAAAAAAAAAAAAACAAAAAAAATCCTATATGGATGGTGGTTAAGGATAGATGGGAGGTATTGAATAGGAGTTGAAAGGATGGGAATAATAACAAAATAACAACAAATAATAACAAAGATAGCAATAATGTAAGCATACTGTGTCCATAATAAGTATATAGGTTGTATGTTGGGAGCTTTTGGGAAAGAGCACAGTTAGAAAAGATATGGCATATATAGCAAGCAAAACGGATGGACACCCTGAAAATCGATCGGAGAGGTGAGAGTTAGAAGCGGTCAGGAAGCCAAACAAATAAATATATGTATATATTATATATATATTAATAATTAACATATATATAAGAGCCTTATTGTAAAATTAACTCTGTCCATAAGGTGTAGATAGTAAGTATAGACCGGAAGTAGAGGCCTGGGCGTGTTGTGTCCCGTCCGGGGGCCAATTTACCAACACGAGGAACGGGATGGTGGGGGTTGAAAGTATAAATGGGAATAATATATATAAAAAATCCAAAAATAAACATGGGGGTTTGGGAAAGTGATGCAGACAAATTTCACATTGATAGAAGATACAATATATCTGCAATCAAGATTAAGTCGATCAACCCCCCACCCCCCAAAAAAAATAAAAAAATAAAATAAAAAATAAAATAAAAAAATTAAAAAACACAAAAAACCTGACAGGCAGGCTCAGCAATCTAGAGGGGGCGGCGGTGCTGCTCAAGTAGGTCTCTGACCGCATTTATTCTCTGTTTAGGCTGCATACCCTCACAGCAGCGTCCATAAAAGAGATGGGGATACTTCTCTTTGGTGTATGGGTCGCTCAGGTTGGGTGTCCAGGTTATAGGGTTAGGGGATCTTTCCATCATGATAGGACAATGAAAAAATTAGATTAGATCGTATACTATATTTAAAAAATGTAGATATCCTCATCGTACAGTATTAATGGCTAATTATGCTTAATCTCTCGCTCTCTCACTACCCTGCTCATAGACCCCCGGTCGGCTCTAGCGGATATGAAAAAACCATTCCCCTCTCACTCACTTAACGCGGCACCTTTTCAAACACAAAAATGCACACCCACATGGTTGACTGGGGAAGAAATGGGCCGCCGAGCGTGCAAACGCACCCGCATCCACATCTGCCGCAAGAGGGAAAGGACGCCAGAGAGAACACAGGACCAACCACAACAAACCATCCGCCAAAACAACAAACCTCCCGCCAAAAAAGCCATGTTCTAATTATTGTATTTTAAATATGTATTATTCTGCTTGTTATATCGTTTTATACCTTTTATAAAATACTATACTTACTAAAAAAATAAAAACGACCCTTCGGAGAGTACGACCCTGCCTTACACAGGAAGCGGCACAGGTTCCTAATCCAGGCAATTGTCATCTCCCGTCCTGGATCACTACTGCAACTCGCTGTTGGCTGGCCTCCCTGCATGTGCCATTAAACCCCTACAACTCATCCAGAATGCCGCAGCCGCGTCTGGTGTTCAACCTTCCCAAGTTCTCTCACGTCACCCCCCTCCTCGCACACTCCACTGGCTTCCAGTTGAAGCTCGCATCCGTTACAAGACCATGGTGCTTGCCTTTGGAGCAGCGAGGGGAACGGCACCTCTGTACCTTCGGGCTCTGATCAGTCCCTACACCCAAACGAGGGCATTGCGTTCATCCACCTCTGGCCTGCTGGCTCCCCTTCCTCTGCGGAAGCATAGTTCCCGCTCAGCCCAGTCAAAACTGTTCGCTGCTCTGGCACCCAATGGTGGAACAAGCTCCTCACGACGCCAGGACAGCGGAGTCACTCACCACCTTCCGGAGACATTTGAAAACCCCACCTCTTTAAGGAATACCTGGGATAGGATAAAGCAATCCTTCTACCCCCCCCCCACACACACAGCGGAGTCGCTCACCACCTTCCGGAGACATTTGAAACCCCACCTCTTTAAGGAATACCTGGGATAGGATAAAGTAATCCTTCTACCCCCCCCCCCCCCCCCCCCCCACACACAGCGGAGTCGCTCACCACCTTCCGGAGACATTTGAAACCCCACCTCTTTAAGGAATACCTGGGATAAGATAAAGTAATCCTTCTACCCCCCCCAAAAAAATTGTAAAGTGGTTATCCCACTGGCTATAGGGTGAATGCATCAATTTGTGAGTCGCTCTGGACTAGAGCGTCTGCTAAATGACGTAAATGTGCCCTTGAGCAAGGCACTTAACCCTAATTGCTCCTGTAAGTCGCTCTGGATAAGAGCGTCTGCTAAATGACTAAAATGTAAATGTAAATGTACTATAAATGTTATTTAATATTACAATCCCTATCATTGCTAGTATCAGGTGCTCCAATATTTGACTCCTCTATTACAACTTTTAGAATAGCCATGGAGTAGTCTTTGTGTCTCTGAACATTTGGTTGTCAATATATAATTTATCCACCACTAGTGCAACGCGTTTCCCTTTTAATCTGTTTTCCTTGAAGATTGGATACAGAACTTTGCGCCTTTCTACAATCTCCTTCGGGAACTGATAATAATATAATAATATAATATAATATAAATATAATATATATATAATATGCCATTTAGCAGACGCTTTTTATCCAAAGCGACTTACAGTCATGCGTGCATAATTATTTTTTATTTTTTTTGTGTATGGGTGGTCCCGGGGATCGAACCCACTACCTTGGCGTTACAAGCGCCGTGCTCTACCAGCTGAGCTACAGAGGACCACCTCTGATCATTCATGCCTATTTTTGTGCCAGCAAGTCTTTTTCCTAGGCTTTTCATCATAGCTTTATCCTTAAAAAAAACAAATTTGGCAACGATTGGGCGCTCATATTTCTGTCCCTCTTTTTCCGAAACGATGTACACGTTCGAGTTGGATTTTATCGACAGCCTCGAGTGGGATTTGTAGCGCTGTATGCAGGAAGTCCTTCATAATATTCTCTGTTATTTCTCCCTCCTTTTCCTGAATATCCGTAAGTACTAGATTTTCCCTCATCGATCTAGTTTGGATGTCTAGTAAGGCTTCTCTCAGAAGATTGCTCTCCTTTTTTAGTTCCCTAACGTCCGTTTCCATTTTAGAGACTGTCACTTTTAATTCTTTGGTTTCTTTCTCCATTACCAAAGCTTTTTCGTCACTCATTTGAAGACTCGCTTTCAACTCTTTTACGTCTTTACTGACCAATTCTAGTATGCCCAATTTGTCATTTATCGACTTCAACAGGTCGCTTTCCACACTTTACCATACCCAGTGGTGAAAAGCATATATAATCTGTATCAGTCGATGAGTCGCGTTTCCTTTTGGGGATCGGCCCTCCACGCTTTGTCTTCAGTCATGTTTGGGTGTTGCGTGTTGATGTAATATTTGTCGATATATTTCTCTAGCCTTATGATCTGTTTTGTGTTATTATCCAGATTGAATTATATTAACTGCGAATATATGAAATGCTAATATTTAGTCTAACTTACTGATTTTGAATATTATGTTTTTATCTTGAGGTGTTTTTGTACCGATTTCTATTCAATACGCCATCTTGTCTACGCGTGCCCCCCAGAAGAGCAGGTATTGGTTTTGTTAAGTAATCACCCTCAGTCAGAAGAGCAGGTATTGGTTTATTAAGTAATCACCCTCAGTCAGAAGAGCAGGTATTGGTTTTGTTAAGTAATCACCCTCAGTCAGAAGAGCAGGTATTGGTTTTGTTAAGTAATCACCCTCAGTCAGAAGAGCAGGTATTGGTTTATTAAGTAATCACCCTCAGTCACCTCTCTGACCAAGGCCCTTCTCCCCCGATTGCTCAGTTTGGCCGGGCGACCAGCTCTAGGAAGAGTCTTGGTGGTTCCAAACATCTTCCATTTAAGAATGATGGAGGCCACTATGTTCTTGGGGACCTTCAATGCTGCAGACATTTTTTGGTACCCTTCCCCAGATCTGTGCCTCGACACAATCCTGTCTCGGAGCTCTACGGACAATTCCTTCGACCTCACGGCTTGGTTTTTGCTCTGACAACTGTGGGACCTTATATAGACAGGTGTGTGCCTTTCCAAATCATGTCCGATCAATTGAATTTACCACAGGTGGACTCCAATCAAGTTGTAGAAACATCTCAAGTATGATCAATGGAAACAGGATGCACCTGAGCTCAATTTCGAGTCTCATAGCAAAGGGTCAGAATACTTATGTAAATAAGGTATCTTCTAAAATATATATATACAGTGGGGGAGAACAAGTATTTGATACACTGCCGTTTTTGCATGTTTTCCTACTTACAAAGCATGTAGAGGTCTGTAATTTTTATCATAGGTACACTTCAACTGTGAGAGACGGAATCTAAAACAAAAATCCAGAAAATCACATTGTATGATTTTGGCGTATGCAGATGTTTAGTGTTACATTTACACAGCGGTTATAAATGAGGCACCAGATTTCCTCCTTTTTCCCCCTACTGATTTCAGGAATCTTCCAACCAGGATTTCTGGTAAACCTGGGGATTTGGAAACCTTCCAGAATAGTTTTTTACCCTAAATCAGGGAAACATACATTACATCAATGTTGTTATTCGTTTAATTTCTCTGCATTGTCATTGGCCATACCGACTACAAAAATAACATCTTGTTATTAACCATAGCAACTAAGAAAAGGTACAGGTTGACATTGTCATGTAGCTATATCAGCGATAGATGTTTTACCAGTGGTTCAGTTCAAATAAATAATCATCAGTAATTAGTAATCATTTATGAAGGAATACAATCCATTACTTACTATGGAAAAGTATTAGAATGATTGACATTAGGTGGTACATACTCTGAAATGTTGTCAATCAGATATATATATTTGGTATAAAATATTTGACAAAAGTCCTCTTTGAAATGATACATGTCAATCAAATGATTTCAGGACGTTGATTGTTAAAACTAAGAAAACCAACTATACACAAAAGGATATTCACTCAACAAAAACAGCTCTCTCATCAAAATGAAATGTGTATTTTTCAAAAGAAAGTAAGTGAGAGATTCTCTCTCACAAAAAAAAAGTAACAGTTCCTGGATCACAACCAAGGAGAGCACAAACCACATGGAGTGGATTCAGTCAGTGTGGATGATTGCTGCCCCACTACCACCACAGTTCTTCTCATGTGGACGTCTTAACAACTCTCCTGTCAAAATAAAGACAGTTGATTCTCTCTCTTCTGGATAGCAGTCTATCCAACAAAGGAACCATGGAGTGGATCAAAGTCAGTCCATATGAGTGTCCTAGACTAGTATACAAACTACCAAACATCTACCACTACCTTCCATTCTCCTGAGCTTCCTCCTCTCCCCTCTCGGACTACAGTACCAACATCTACCACTACCTTCCATTCTCCAACATCTACCACTTGGTGATCATCTTCCTATCTCCAACAATACAAAAACACATTATTTTTAAGGTCACTATTGAAATTGAAACATGGGCATTCTGTCACAGTAGTATCCCATGCAGCAAGCAATAAATTGTGTGAGTGCATGCTACACACACACACACACGCGCACGCACGCACACGCACACAATCCACACACCAGTGTAGCAAAATAAGAAATGCCGATGGACCTAGAGTTGATTTGATTACTCTTCGAACAAGAAAACAAACATTTACTGACATTAAAATAAAATAAAATCCAGTCGTATGTATCCAGATGACAGACCTGCCCTGGTTTCCACAACACCCCCTCCTCCTCCAAAACCCAGATAGTGCTTGTTGACCTAACCCACCAAGCCAGACAAAGTCTAAAGGTAATCATATATATATATAGATAGATAGATATAGGAGTCTTGGTGTGGCTGTTGTTGCTGCTGTCATCATTGATGCTGCAGTTGTTGCTGCTGTCATCATTGATGCTGCAGTTGTTGCTGCTGTCATCATTGTTATTGTGGGGGGTACACACTGGTCCTGGAGCGTTTGGGAGTGGGGGGCACTGGGTGGTGAGAGTAGTGATTTAAAGTGACTAAGACACAAACTCAGAGAAAGAGGGAGAGAGAGAAAGAGGGAGAGAGGGAAAGAGGGAGAGAGGGAAAGAGGGAGAGAGAGAGGGAGAGAGAGAGAGAGAGAGAGAGAGAGAGAGAGAGAGAGAGAGAGAGAGAGAGAGAGAAGAGAGAGAGAGAGAGAGAGAGAGAGAGAGAGAGAGAGAGAGAGAGAAGGGGAAGGAATAAACAGATCAGGCTAGAGGTCAGCATGGCACCGAGGAGGAGGAGGAGAACAGGAGAGGAGATATTATTATAGAGGAGAGGGAATGGAAAGAAAAGCAATTGGTGGATAAAGACAGAAAAGGAGAGAGGCACCAAAAGTCCCTGATCACTGTTCATGACACTGTCCTCTATAGATTCAATGCCCCAATCATCATCTTTACGTATTCCTGTCCGTCCGTGGTCCACTGTAGTGGATAGTAGGGGTTTGGGTATCCTCTTGCTCCCAGGTTAGGAGGGCCTCTCCTGGGCTGCCCTGTTTCATGTGGCCCCCTCCCTCATGGTTCCTCAAGCCAAGAGGGTTTGTCGGCCCCTGGGGGCCTCAGCTTGATGTTAAACTGCCTCAGGGTCTGCTCCAACTGCTGCTGGTTCCCAGCAAAGTAGGCTGAGATGGCATTATGGAAGAGGAGCAGCTGTTTATGCATCACCTTTACCTGTAGGAGAGAGAGAGAGAGGGGGGAGAGGGAGAGGGAGAGGGAGAGGGAGAGGGAGGGGGGGGAGAGACGGGGAGGGGGGGGAGAGAGGGAGGGGGAGAGGGGGAGAGAGAGGGGAGAGAGGGGGAGGGGGGAGGAGGGAGAGAGAGGGGAGAGAGGGGGGAGGGGGGAGAGAGGGAGGGGGGAGAGAGAGAGAGAGGGAGGAGGGAGAGAGGGAGGAGGGAGAGATAGAGAGAGAGGAGAGGGAGGAGTGAGGGGGAGGGGGGGAGGGGAGGAGGAGGGGGAGGGGGGGAGGGGGGGAGAGAGGGGGGGAGAGAGGGGAGAGAGGGAGAGGGAGGGGAGGGAAGAGAGAGAGAGAGGGAGGGGGGAGAGGGAGAGAGGGAGAGGGAGGGGGGAGAGAGGGAGGAGGGAGGGGAGAGGGGGGAGAGAGAGAGAGATAAATTAATACACTGATACAAAAACAGATACAGACAGACATCTGTGTATGAGTGTCTGAGTGCTTGTGTCATTGTGTTTGTGTCTGAGTGTGTACTTGTGTAGGGGGTGATGGAGGGATGGAATAAGTGGAGAACAACAAAAAGAAAGGAACAAGGATGTTATCAAGGTTACAAGGTTTCCTACCTTGTTTTCATCCAGGAACTTGAGTTTGATAGTGACGTCAGAGCGAAGGCGTTCATATTTGTCCTTGTGGATCTGGTACTGCTCCTGGGCTGTGTCTATACGGGCCATGGTCACCGCATCCCTGGGACCAACACTTAACTCCTCTAGATCTGCCCTGTACGCATCAAACTCCAACCTGACAGAGACAGAGACAGAGACAGAGAGACAGAGAGACAGAGAGAGAGAGAGAGAGACAGAGAGAGACATTTGGTTAGAAATTCAAAAGGAAATGATCTCAACCGAGAAAAATGTCCTCCTGTGTGCTACCTATATCCCCCCACTAGAATCCCCATACTTTAATGAAGACAGTTTCTCCATCCTGGAGGGGGAAATCAATCATTTCCAGACCCAGGGGACATGTACTAGTCTGTGGCGACCTAAATGCCAGAACTGGACAAGAAACCTGACACCCTCAGCACACAGGGGGACGAAAACACCTACCTGGAGGTGACAGCATTCCCTCCCCCATATGCCCCCCTAGGCACAACTACGACAACATAATACCCAACAAAAACGGGTCACGACTACTGCAGCTCTGTCGCACACTGGGTATGTACATAGTCAATGGTAGCCTTCGAGGGGACTCCTATGGTAGGTACACCTATAGCTCATCTCTTGGCAGTAGTACTGTAGACTCCTTTATCACTGACTCAACCCAGAGTCTCTCAGAGCGTTCAGTCAGCCCACTGACACCCCTATCAGACCACAGCAAAATCACAGTCTACTTGAACAGAAAAAATACTCAATCATGAGGCATCAAAGCCAAAGGAACTGAATAATATATAAGAAATGCTATAGATGGAAGAAAGTAGTGTTGAAACCTACCAAAAAACAATTAGGAAACAACAATTCAATCCATTCTAGACAACTTCCTGGACAAAACGTTCACTGTAATAGTGAAGGTGTAAACTTGGCAGTAGAAAACCTAAACAGTATATTTGACCTCTCAGCTTCGCTATCAAATCTAAAAATCTCTAACAGAAAACCGAAGAAAAGTAACAACAGTGACAAATGGTTTTGATGAAGAATGCAAAAACCTAGATAGAAAGAAATTGAGAAACCTATCCAACCAAAAACATAAAGACCCAGAAAACCTGAGCCTACGCCTTCACTATGGTTGAATCACTAAAACAATACAGAAATACACTATGGAAAAAGAAGGAACAGCATGTCAGAAATCATCTCAATGTAATTGAAGAATCCATAGACTCTAACCACTTCTGGGAAAATTGGGAAAGCACTAAACAAACAACAACACAAAAGAGTTATCTATCCAAAATGGAGATGTATGGGTAAAACCCCTTCTCCAATCTTTTTGGCCCTATAACAAAGAACAAACAGCAAAAAAATATACATGATCAAATGCAAAATCTTAGAATCAACTATTAAAGACTACCAGAACCCACTGGATCCTCCAATTACATTGAATGAACTACAGGACAAAATACAAACCCTCCAACCCAAAAAAGGCCTGTGGTGTTGATGGTATCCTCAATGAAATGATAAAATATACAGACCACAAATCAAAATTGGCTATACTTAAACTCTTTAACATCATCCTTAGCTCTGGCATCTTCCCCAATATTTGGAACCAAGGACTGATCACCCCAATTCACAAAAGTGGAGACAAATTTGACCCCAATAACTACCGTGGGAATGCGTCAACAGCAACTTTGGGGAAAATCCTCTGCATTATCATTAACAGCAGACTAGTTCATTTCCTCAGTGAAAACAATGTACTGAGCAAATGTCAAATTGGCTTTTTAACAAATTACCGTACGACAGACCACGTATTCACCCTGCTAATAACAAACAAACAAACCAAAAACAAAGGCAAAGTCTTCTCATGCTTTGTTGATTTCATAAAAGCTTTTGACTCAATTTGGCATGAGGGTCTGCTATACAAATTGATGGAAAGTGGGGGTTGGGGGAAAAAACATACGACCCCATATATAAAATCCATGTACACAAACAACAAGTGTGCGGTTAAAATTGGCAAAAAACACACACACATTCTTTTCCACAGTGCCGTGGGGTGAGTCAGGGATGCAGTTTAAGCCCCCACCCTCTTCAAACATATGTATCAATGAATTGGCGAGGGCACTAGAACAGTCTGCAGCACCCGGCCTCACTCTACTAGAATCTGAAGTCAAATGTCTACTGTTTGCTGATGATCTGGTGCTTCTGTTACCAACCAAGGAGGGCCTACAGCAGCACCTAGATCTTCTGCACAGATTCTGTCAGACCTGGGCCCTGACAGTGAATCTCAGTAAGACAAAAAATTATGGTGTTCCAAAAAAGGTCCAGTTGCCAGGACAAATTCCATCTAGACACTGTTGCTCTAGAGTACACAAAAAAACGATACATACCTCGGCCTAAACATCAGCACCACAGGTAACTTCCAGAAAGCTGTGAACGATCTGAGAGACAAGGCAAGAAGGGCCTTCTATGCCATCAAAAGGAACATACAATTTGACATACCAATTAGGATCTGGCTAAAAATACTTGAATAAGTTATAGAACCCATTGCTCTTTATGGTTGTGAGGTCTGGGGTCCACTCACCAACCAAGAATTCACAAAATGAGACAAACACCAAATTGAGACTGCATGCAGAATTCTGCAAATATTTCCCCTGTGTACAACATAAAGCACTTAAAAGGAAGCGATTCCCAAACCTTCCATAACAAAGCCATCACCTACAGAGAGACGAACCTGGAGAAGAGACCCCTAAGTAAGCTGGTCCTGGGGCTCTGTTCACAAACACACACAGACCCCACAGAGCCCCAGGACAGCAACACAATTAGACCCAACCAAATCATGAGAAAACAAAATATAATTACTTGACACATTGGAAAGAAGTAACAAAAAAACAGAGCAAACTAGAATGCTATTTGGCCCTAAACAGAGAGTACACAGCAGCAGAATACCTGACCACTGTGACTGACCCTAAATTAAGGAGACATTTGACTATGTACAGACTCCATGAGCATAGCCTTGCTATTGAGAAAGGCCGCCGTAGGCAGACCTGGCTCTCAAGAGAAGACAGGCTATGTGCACACTGCCCACAAAATAAGATGGAAACTGAGCTGCACTTCCTAACCTCCTGCCAAATGTATGACCATATTAGAGACACATATTTCCCTCAGATTACACAGACCCACAAAGAATTCGAAAACAAACCCAATTTTGATAAACCCCCATATTTATTGGGTGAAATACCACAGTGTGCCATCACAGCAGCAATATTTGTGACCTGTTGCCACAAGAAAAGGGCAAACAGTGAAGAACAAACACCATTGTAAATATAACCCATATTTATGTTTATTTATTTTCCCTTTTGTACTTTAACTATTTGCACATAATGACATTTGAAATGTCTTTATTCTGTTGGAAATTTTGTGAGTGTAATGTTCATTTTTTATTGATAATTCACTTTTGTTCATTATCTATATTTAAAACATATGTTTTCCCATGCCAATAAAACCCTTTGAATTGAATTGAATTAAATTGAGAGGAGACGAGTGACAACTCCAACCTGACAGAGAGAGAGAGAGAGAGGAGGAGACGAGACACAACTCCAACCTGACAGAGAGAGTGAGAGGAGGAGACGAGAGACACAACTCCAACCTGACAGCGAGAGAGAGAGAGGAGGAGACGAGAGACAAACTCCAACCTGACAGAGAGAGAGAGAGAGGAGGAGACGAGACAACTCCAACCTGACAGAGAGAGAGAGAGAGGAGGAGACGAGACACAACTCCAACCTGACAGAAATATAGAGAGGAGGAGACGAGAGACAACTCCAACCTGACAGAGAGAGAGGAGGAGGAGGAGATCAATAGGACAAAAACCAACCTGACAGAGAGAGAGAGAGGAGCAGGAGGAGACGAGAGACAACTCCAACCTGACAGAGAGAGAGAGAGGAGGAGACGAGAGAGACAACTCCAACCTGACAGAGAGA
>CM072220.1:41403648-41573023 GCA_036851935.1 Coregonus suidteri
ACATGTGGAGACAACAGATTTGAATGAATATGGTCAAAAACATGTTTTAGTGATTTTCAACAAAAAACTAGTACAGCACCGTAAGAAGAGAACAGGAGTCAATATTTGTGTTTGATGAGTGAAATAAAATGTTTTGTCAGTTTTCATTGAACATTGTCTAAAATTATGTTTTAGGGAGTTACCCGCCAAAAACGGGTAATGCTCTAGAAGCTGTGTCACGATCGTTGACACATGATGAAGCGGACCAAGGCGCAGCGTTGAATGCGAACATTTTTATTAAATGAATGAACACACGATCAAAACAACAAAACGAAACGTGACGTCCCTGGTTACATAAACAAACCAACACGGAACAAGAAACCACAAACACAAAGTGAAAGACAGACAGTTAAATATGGCTCCCAATCAGAGACAACCAGCTGACACTCGTTGCCTCTGATTGGGAGTCACTCAGGCCAACATAGAAATATAAACATAGACCCACACCCTACAACTCAAAACAAAGAAACTAACACCCTGGCTCAACATACGAGAGTCCCCTGAGCCAGGGCGTGACAAGCTGAGATGTCATGACACAGTATTTGTGTTTCACATCTTTGAAATACGCTTTAAACAGTTTACAATGAACATGGTATAAAATCATATTTTATCAATTTCACTACGCAACTAGCAGATAACTAGGAATGGACAATATGTGGAGACATCAGATTTGAATGAATATGGTCAAAAACGTGTTTTAGGAATTCGCAACAAAAAACAAATACAGGACCTTAAGAAGAGAACAGGAGTCAATATTGTGTTCAATGAGTGAAATAAAATGTTTTGTCAGTTTTCATTGAACATGGTCTAAAATCATGTTTTAGGGAGTTACCAGCCAAAAACGAGTACTGCTCTAGAAGCTGAGATGACAAGACAGAGTATTTGTCTTTCAAATCTTTGAAATATGTTTTAATCAGTTTACAATGAACATGGTATAAAATCATATTTTATCAATTTCCACAATTCATTTAGCAGATTTGTTGTAATGGCCAATATGTGGAGACATCAGATTTGAATGAATATGGTCAAAAACATGTTTTAGGGATTCGCAACAAAAAACAAATACAGGACCTTAAGAAGAGAACAGGAGTCAATATTTGTGTTCGATGAGTGAAATAAAATGTTTTGTCAGTTTTCATTGAACATGGTCTAAGATCATGTTTTAGGGAGTTACCAGCCAAAAACGAGTACTGCTCTAGAAGCTGAGATGACAAGACAGAGTATTTGTGTTTCAAATCTTTGAAATATGTTTTAAACATTTTACAATGAACATGGTATAAAATCATATTTGATCAATTTCCACAATTCAACTAGCAGATTTGTTGCAATGGCCAATATGTGGAGACAACATATTTGAATGAATATGGTCAAAAACATGTTTTAGTGATTTTCAACTAGCATTGGAATTATGTTTTAAACAGTTTACAATGAACATGGTATAAAATCATATTTGATCAATTTCCACAATTCAACTAGCAGATTAGTTGTAATGGCCAAAATCTGGAGAAAACAGATTTGAATGATTATGGTCAAAAACATGTTTTAGTGATTTTCAACAAAAAACTAGTACAGCACTGTAAGAAGAGAACAGGAGTCAATATTTGTGTTCGATGAGTGAAATAAAATGTTTTGTCAGTTTTCATTGAACATTGTCTAAAATCATGTTTTAGGGAATTACCTGCCAAAAACGGGTACTGCTCTAGAAGATGAGATGTCATGACACAGTATTTGTGTTTCACATCTTTGAAATACGCTTTAAACAGTTTACAATGAACATGGTATAAAATCATATTTTATCAATTTCACAACGCAACTAGCAGATAACTAGGAATGGACAATATGTGGAGACATCAGTGTCACGGATTCTGCCGAGGCTGCTCCTCCTCCTAGTTCGGGCAGGCTTCGGCGTTCTTCGTTCCCCGGAGTACTAGCTGCCACCGTTGAATGTTTTTATGTTTGATTGCTTTTGTCTGTCTATTACACCTGTGTCCGTTTGTGTCTGATTACGTGTTCTATAAGTTGCCTGTTTTGTATTGGTTAGGTTGTGTGTTGTTTTTCGCCTGTCCGTAGTGCTGCGTGTTTTTCTCTGTTTTGTTGTTTTACTCATAGTTGCGTAATTGCTCGCCTCTGTCGTTTTGCGGCCGTTCATTGTATCTTTGCCTTTTGGATTACAAGTAAACTTTGTTGGACTAAGCTTCGGTGTCCTGCGCCTGACTCCCACACTACATACACCTCAGCCTTGACAGAACAACACACCAGTATGGAGTCAGCAGGAGCAGTGGCGGCACCCATGTCGCTGGAGGATCGGATCAGCGACCAAGACACCATGATCCGGCAACTTGGGGCCGCCATGAACACTTTACGCTGGTTGGTTACGGGAGAGGTGCCCACGCCTTCTCACACCATCCCATCACCAACGGACAGTCCTCCTCTCTCAGCACCGGGACCCAGTGGCATTCGGCTCTCGCTCCCGAGGGCATATGATGGTTCTGCAGCCAGGTGTCAGGGGTTCCTCCTGCAGGTGGAACTCTACCTGGCCACCATACACCCAGCACCCTCGGGATACGAGAGCGTCACCGCCCTCATCTCCTGTCTATCCGGCAAGGCGTTGGAGTGGGCCAACGCCGAATGGAGGGGAATAGACGCCGCTACCATCACCTACGCGGAGTTCTCCCGCCGCTTCAGGACTGTCTTCGATCATCCACCTGAGGGGAAGGCGGCGGGGGAGCGTCTGTTCCACCTCCGACAGGGGAAGAGGAGCGCACAGGAGTTCGCCCTGGAGTTCCGGACTCTAGCGACGGATGCGGGGTGGAATGAGAGGGCCCTCATCGACCATTACCGGTGTAGCCTACGAGAGGACGTTCGTCGTGAGCTGGCCTGCAGGGACACCAACCTATCTTTCGACCAGTTGGTGGACATCTCCATCCGTCTCGACACCCTGCTGGCTACCCGCGGACGTCCCGAGTGGGGGTTGTCCATTCCACCCTCCAGCACCTCCGTGCCGATTCCCATGGACCTCGGAGGTGCTGG
This sequence comes from Coregonus suidteri, assembly GCA_036851935.1. Lineage (NCBI taxonomy): Eukaryota > Metazoa > Chordata > Actinopteri > Salmoniformes > Salmonidae > Coregonus > Coregonus suidteri. Next base: position 41,406,718 of record CM072220.1, read on the forward strand.
AGCTAGAGAGAGGAGGAGAGAGAGCCCGAGGGGGGCCATCCCCTGCACCAACTGTGGCCGTGGAGGACACACCGCGGCCAGGTGCTGGGGAGGGTCTCCTGGGAGAGGGGACCACAGGTCACGCACTGGGGAGTCATTCCAGGTGAGTAGGCGCCCCACTTACCCAGAGCTCTCTGTTGGTCACATGTGTATACCTGTGAGATTTCCACAGGTGGCACCTCATTCCCAGCATAAGGCGCTAGTAGATTCAGGCGCAGCTGGGAATTTTGTTGATCGTGCATTTTGTTATAGGTTAGGAATTCCCCTTCGGCCGGTAGAAGCCCCCTTTACTGTTCATGCCCTAGACAGCCGGCCGTTGGGGTCGGGGTTGATCAGAGAAGTCACAGCACCACTTAAGATGACGACGCAGGGGGGTCATGAGGAGATCATTCAGTTTTATCTGATTGACTCTCCTGCGTATCCCGTGGTGCTGGGGCTTCCCTGGTTAAGCGCCCATGATCCTACCATTGCGTGGCAACAGAGGGCTCTTATGGAGTGGTCTGCCCAGTGTGTAGGGAGATGTCTAGGTGTTTCCTTAGGGGCGACCTCGGTAGAGAGTCCGAAACCAAGTGCCCGCAATGCGCATTCCCCCTGAATATGAGGATTTAGCACTTGTGTTCAGCAAAACGAGGGCAACACGGCTACCACCTCATAGACAGGGGGATTGTGCGATAGATCTCCAAACAGGAGCGGCACTTCCGCGGGGCCGTGTGTATCCCGTCTCAAGAAGAGACAGCGGCTATGGATACTTACATAGCCGAGTTCTTGGCACAGGGATACATACGGTCCTCCACTTCCCCGGTTTCCTCAAGTTTCTTTTTTGTGAAGAAGAAGGGACGGGGGTTTGCGCCCGTGTATTGATTACCGTAGTCTCAATCAGATCACGGTTAAGTACAGTTACCCTCTTCCACTGATTGCGACTATGACAGAATCATTACGCGGAGCGCGGTTCTTCACAAAGCTGGATCTCAGGAGCGCGTACAATCTGGTGCGCATTAGGGAGGGGGATGAATGGAAAACAGCATTTAGCACCACCTCGGGTCATTACGAGTATCTCGTCATGCCATATGGGTTAATGAATGCTCCTTCAGTCTTCCAATCCTTTGTTGACGAGATTTTCCGGGACATGCATGGGCAGGGTGTGGTAGTATACATCAACGACATCCTAGTGTACTCTTCTACACGAGCCGAGCATGTAGCCCTGGTGCGCCGAGTGTTGAGGAGACTGTTGGAGCATGACTTGTATGCCAAGGCTGAGAAATGCTTGTTCTTCCAGGAGTCCGTCTCCTTTTTGGGTTATCGGTTGTCCGCGTCTGGTGTGAAGATAGAGGTTGACCGTGTGTCGGCCGTGCATAATTGGCAAACTCCAACCACTGTAAAAGAGGTGCAGCAGTTTTTGGGTTTTGCTAATTACTACCGGAGGTTTATCCGGGGCTTTGGACAGGTTGCAGCTCCCATTACGTCCCTGCTAAAGGGGGGTCCAGTTCGCTTGCAGTGGTCAGCTGAGGCGGACAGGGCATTTGTCAAACTTAAAAACCTGTTCACCTCGGCTCCGGTGCTGGCGCATCCGGATCCCTCTTTACCATTCCAAGTAGAGGTAGACGCGTCCGAGGCCGGTATTGGGGCAGTCCTGTCGCAACAGTCCGGCACGCCACCTAAGCTCCGCCCCTGTGCGTTCTATTCTAAGAAGCTCAGCTCGGCGGAGCGCAATTATGACGTAGGGGACAGAGAGCTGTAAGCTGTAGTCCAGGCCCTAAAGGTGTGGAGGCATTGGCTTGAGGGGACTCAACACCCTTTCCTCATTCTGACTGACCACCGTAACCTGGAGTACATCCGGGCAGCTAGGAGATTGAACCCTCGTCAGGCTAGGTGGAACATGTTCCTGACCCGGTTTGTTTTTAAGATCACATACATCCCAGGGTCCCAGAACGGTAAGGCAGACGCCCTGTCCCGGCGGTATGACACAGAGGAGAGGTCCATTGAACCTACTCCCATACTGCCGGAGTCTTGTCTGGTGGCTCCGGTGGTGTGAGAGGTCGATGCGGAGATCGAGCGGGCACTGCGTACCGACCCTACTCCCCCCGAGTGTCCTGTGGGGCGGACGTACGTTCCGCTCGAGGTTCGTGATCGCCTTATCTATTGGGCTCATACATCACCATCCTCTGGACATCCAGGTATTGGCCGGACAGTGCACTGCCTTAGCGTGAAATACTGGTGGCCAACGTTATCTAAGGATGTGAGGGTTTATGTCTCCTCCTGCTCGGTGTGCGCCCAGTGTAAGGCACCTAGACATTTGCCCAGGGGAAAGTTACATCCCCTGCCCGTTCCACAATGACCATGGTCCCACCTCTCGGTGGATTTTGTGACCGACCTACCCCCCTCCCAGGGGAATACCACCATTTTGGTCGTTGTGGATCGGTTTTCCAAGGCCTGTCGTCTCCTCCCAATGCCGGGTCTCCCTACTGCCCTACAGACCGCTGAGGCCCTATTTACCCACGTGTTCCGGCACTATGGGGTCCCTGAGGATATTGTGTCTGACCGAGGTCCCCAGTTCACCTCCAGAGTCTGGGGGGCGTTCATGGAACGCTTGGGGGTCTCGGTGAGCCTTACCTCGGGGTACCACCCAGAGAGCAATGGGCAGGTTGAACGAGTCAACCAGGATGTGGGTAGGTTTCTGAGGTCCTATTGCCAGGGCCGGCCGGAGGAGTGGTCTAGGTATATCCCCTGGGCAGAGATGGCCCAGAACTCTCTCCGCCACTCCTCCACCAACTTAACACCTTTCCAGTGTTTTTTAGGGTATCAGCCGGTCCTGGCACCTTGGCACGAGAGCCAGATCGAGGCCCATGCGGTGGATGAGTGGATTCGGCGCTCGGAGGAGACGTGGAACGCTGCCCATGTCCATCTGCAGCGGGCCATCCGTCGTCAAAAGGCGATTGCCGATCGCCACCGCAGTGAGGGACCGGTGTACGCACCGGGAGATCGAGTCTGGCTCTCGACTCGAAACCTGCCCCTCCACCTGCCCTGCCGGAAGCTGGGTCGGCGGTTTGTGGGGCCCTTTAAAGTCCTGAGAAGATTGAACGAGGTGTGTTACAGGTTACAACTGCCTATTGATTACAAGAATATTAACCCCTCGTTCCATGTGTCTCTTCTCAGGCCGGTGGTAGCTGGCCCACTCCAAGAAGATGAGATAGGAGAGACCCCTCCGCCCCCTTTGGACATCGAGGGGGCCCCGGCGTACAGGGTCCGGACCATCTTGGACTCGAGGCGCCGGATGAGTGGTCTCCAGTATCTCGTGGAGTGGGAAGGGTACGGTCTGGAGGAACGGTGCTGGGTGCCTAGGAGGGACATCCTAGATCCATCCCTCCTGACGGAGTTCCACCGTGGGCATCCCACGCGCCCGGGTCCGTGTCCTCCTGGCCGTCCCCGAGGCCGGGGTCGGCGCACGGCTGGCGCCGCGCGTCAAGGGGGGGGGGGTACTGTCACGGATTCTGCCGAGGCTGCTCCTCCTCCTAGTTCGGGCAGGCTTCGGCGTTCGTCGTCCCCGGAGTACTAGCTGCCACCGTTGAATGTTTCTATGTTTGATTGCTTTTGTCTGTCTATTACACCTGTGTCCGTTTGTGTCTGATTACGTGTTCTATAGGTTGCCTGTTTTGTATTGGTTAGGTTGTGTGTTGTTTTTCGCCTGTCCGTAGTGCTGCGTGTTTTTCTCTGTTTTGTTGTTTTACGCATAGCCGCGTAATTGCTCGCCTCTGTCATTTTGAGGCCGTTCATTGTATCTTTGCCATGTGGATTACAAGTAAACTTTGTTGGACTAAGCTTCGGTGTCCTGTGCCTGACTCCCACACTACATACACCTCAGCCTTGACAATCAGATTTGAATGAATATGGTCAAAAACGTGTTTTAGGGATTTTCAACAAAAAACTAGTACAGCACCGTAAGAAGAGAACAGGAGTCAATATATGTGTTCGATGAGTGAAATAAAATGTTTTGTCAGTTTTCATTGAACATGGTCTAAAATCATGTTTTAGGGAGTTACCCGCCAAAAACGGGTACTGCTCTAGAAGCTGAGATGACATGACAGAGTATTTGTGATTCACATCTTTGAAATACGTTGTCACGATCGTCTTGAAAAGTAGCGGGCCAAGGCGCAGCGTGAGATGCGTACATATTTATTTTATTGTACACCACAGCGAACACAACACCAAACGAAACGTGAAGTCCTTCGACACAAACACAAATCAATAGGAACAAGAAACCACAAACACAAAGTGAAAGACAGACAGTTAAATATGGCTCTCAATCAGAGACAACCAGCTGACACTCGTTGCCTCTGATTGGGAGTCACTCAAGCCAACCTAGAAATACAAACATAGAATATAACACCCTGGCTCAACATACGAGAGTCCCCAGAGCCAGGGCGTGACAGTACCCCCCCCCCAAAGGCGCAGACTCCGGCCGCGCCAACCAAACACAACAGGGGAGGGACCGGGTGGGCACTCCGCCTCGGCGGTGGATCCGGCTCCGGGCATGACTCCCACTCCCTCTCTAACCCCCCAAAGCGCCCCTGATCCGGTCTGGCCCTGCTGGCCGGAGCTGGACTGAACACTGGTGGAGCAGGAACGGATCGGACCGGGCTGACGATGCGCACCCTTGGCTTGGTGCGTGGAGTAGCAACTGGCCGGACCGGGCTGACGATACGTACCCCTAAATTGGTGCGTGGAGCAGGAATGGACCGGACCGGGCTGACGAAGCGCACCCCTGGCTTGGTGCGTGGAGTAACCACTGGCCGGACCGGGCTGACGATACGCACCCCTGGCTTGGTGCGGGGAACAGGCGCGGGCCGTGCTGGACTGACGACGCACACCAGTGGCCTGATGCGGAGAGCAGGAGCGGGCCGGACAGGGCTGACGAAACGCACCACAGACTTGGTGCGGGGAGCAGGAATGGGCCGAACTGGGCTGGTGACGCGCACCACAGACTTGGTGCGGAGAGCAGGAACAGGCCGGACAGGGCTGACGAAACGCACCACAGACTTGGTGCGGGGAGCAGGAATGGGCCGGACTGGGCTGGCGACACGCACCACAGACCTGGTGCGGAGAGCAGGAACGGGCCGAACAGGGCTGACGAAACGCACCACAGACTTGGTGCGGGGAGCAGGAGCAGGCCGGACAGGGCTGACGAAACGCACCACAGACTTGGTGCGGGGAGCAGGAACAGGCCGGGCCGGGCTGGCGACGCGCACCATAGGCTTGGTGCGGGGAGCAGGAACAGGCCGGGCCGGGCTGACGACACGCACCACAGGCTCGATGCGAAGAACAGGAACAGGCCGGACCGTACTGGGGACACACACCACTGGCCCTACGCAGGGATCAGGAACGGGCCGGACCGGACTGGTAACACACCCCAGTACCTCTTGCCGTGCCTGCACACTTTCCCTCTCCTCTGTGACCAGTGGCCCCCTTAACCTGGCGGCCTTCTCTGCCAACCCTCTGCACCACTCTATCCCGTACTCCTGCTGCCCCGTCGTCCACGGCGTGAGCCCCCCCCTAAAAATTTTCTGGGCTTGTCTCTCCCCCGTGGACCAGGCCTCCATGGTTCTCATCCAATTCTCTCTCCACTTCTCGTAATTCCAGCCTTTCTCCTCATCACGCTGCTTGACCCAGTCATGGTGGTTTCTTCTGTCACGATCGTCTTGAAAAGTAGCGGGCCAAGGCGCAGCGTGAGATGCGTACATATTTATTTTATTGTACACCACAGCGAACACAACACCAAACGAAACGTGAAGTCCTTCGACACAAACACAAATCAATAGGAACAAGAAACAACAAACACAAAGTGAAAGACAGACAGTTAAACATGGCTCCCAATCAGAGACAACCAGCTGACACTCGTTGCCTCTGATTGGGAGTCACTCAAGCCAACCTAGAAATACAAACATAGAATATAACACCCTGGCTCAACATACGAGAGTCCCCAGAGCCAGGGCGTGACATACGTTTTAAACTGTTTACAATGAACATGGTATAAAATCATATTTCATCCATTTCACAACGCAACTAGCAGATCACTAGGAATGGATAATATGTGGAGATATCAGATTTGAATGAATATGGTCAAAAACATGTTTTAGGGATTCGCAACAAAAAACAAATAAAGGACCTTAAGAAGAGAACAGGAGTCAATATTTGTAATCGATGAGTTAAATAAAATGTTTTGTCATTTTTCATTGAACATGGTCTAAAATCATGTTTTAGGGAGTTACCAGCCAAAAACGAGTACTGCTCTAGAAGCTGAGATGACTAGACAGAGTATTTGTGTTTCAAATCTTTGAAATATGTTTTAAACATTTTACAATGAACATGGTATAAAATCATATTTTATCAATTTCCACAATTCAACTAGCAGATTTGTTGTAATGTCCAATATGTGGAGACAACAGATTTGAATGAATATGGTCAAAAACATGTTTTAGTGATTTTCAACTAGCAGTGGAATTATGTTTTAAACAGTTTACAATGAACATGGTATAAAATAATATTTTATCAATTTCCACAATTCAACTAGCAGATTAGTTGTAATGGCCAAAATCTGGAGAAAACAGATTTGAATGATTATGGTCAAAACATGTTTTAGTGATTTTCAACAAAAAACTAGTACAGCACCGTAAGAAGAGAACAGGAGTCAATATTTGTCTTCGATGAGTGAAATCAAATGTTTTGTCAGTTTTCATTGAACATGGTCTAAAATCATGTTTTAGGGAGTTACCCGCCAAAAACGGGTACTGCTCTAGAAGCTGAGATGACATGACAGAGTATTTGTGTTTCACATCTTTGAAATACGTTTTAAACAGTTTACAATGAACATGGTATAAAATCATATTTCATCCATTTCACAACGCAACTAGCAGATCACTAGGAATGGACAATATGTGGAGACATCAGATTTGAATGAATATGGTCAAAAACATGTTTTAGGGATTCGCAACAAAAAACAAATAAAGGAACTTAAGAAGAGAACAGGAGTCAATATTTGTAATCGATGAGTTAAATAAAATGTTTTGTCATTTTCATTGAACATGGTCTAAAATCATGTTTTAGGGAGTTACCCGCCAAAAACGGGTACTGGTCTAGAAGCTGAGATGACAAGACAGAGTATTTGTGTTTCACATCTTTGAATATGTTTTAAACAGTTTACAATGAACATGGTATAAAATAATATTTGATCAATTTCCACAATTCAACTAGCAGATTAGTTGTAATGGCCAATATGTGGAGACAACAGATTTGAATGAATATGGTCAAAAACATGTTTTAGTGATTTTCAACAAAAAACTAGTAGAGCACCGTAAGAAGAGAACAGGAGTTAATATTTGTGTTTGATTAGTGAAATAAAATGTTTTGTCAGTTTTCATTGAACATGGTCTAAAATCATGTTTTAGGGAGTTACCCGCCAAAAACGAGTACTGCTCTAGAAGCTGAGATAGCATGACAGAGTATTTGTGTTTCACGTCTTTGAAATATTTTATTTTTATTTCACCTTTATTTAACCAGGTAAGCCAGTTGAGAACAGGTTCTCATTTACAACTGCGACCTAGCCAAGATAAAGCAAAGTAGTGCAATAAAAACAACACAGAGTTACATATGGGGTAAAAAACATAAAGTCAGAAATACAACAGAAAATATATATACAGTGTGTGCAAATGTAGCAAGTTATGGAGGTAAGGCAATAAATAGGCTATAGTGCAGAATAATTACAATAGTATTAACACTGGAATGCTAGATGTGCAAGAGATTATGTGCAAATAGAGATACTGGGGTGCAAAAGAGCAAAATAAATAACAATATAGGGATGAGGTAGTTGGGTGGGCTAATTTCAGATGGGCTGTGTACAGGTGCAGTGATCGGTAAGGTGCTCTGACAACTGATGCTTAAAGTTATTGAGGGAGATAAGAGTCTCCAGCTTCAGAGATTTTTGCAATTCGTTCCAGTCATTGGCAGCAGAGAACTGGAAGGAATGGCGGCCAAAGGAGGTGTTGGCTTTGGGAATGACCAGTGAGATATACCTGCTGGAGCGCAGACTACGGGTGGGTGCTGCTATGGTGACCAATGAGCTAAGATAAGGCGGGGATTTGCCTAGCAGTGATTTATAGATGGCCTGGAGCCAGTGGGTTTGACGACGAACATGTAGTGAGGACCAGCCAACAAGAGCGTACAGGTCACAGTGGTGGGTAGTGTATGGGGCTTTGGAGACAAAACGGATGGCACTGTGATAGACTACATCCAATTTGCTGAGTAGAGTGTTGGAGGCTATTTTGTAAATGACATCGCCGAAGTCAAGGATCGGTAGGATAGTCAGTTTTACGAGGGCATGTTTGGCAGCATGAGTGAAGGAGGCTTTGTTGCGAAATAGGAAGCCGATTCTAGATGTAACTTTGGATTGGAGATTCTTTATGTGAGTCTGGAAGTTGATTTTACAGTCTAACCAGACACACCTAGGTATTTGTAGTTGTCCACATACTCTAGGTCAGACCCGTCGAGAGTGGTGATTCTAGTCGGGTGGGCGGGTGCCAGCAGCGTTCAATTGAAAAGCATGCATTTAGTTTTACTAGTGTTTAAGAGCAGTTGAAGGCTACTGAAGGATTGTTGTATGGCATTGAAGCTCGTTTGGAGGTTTGTTAACACAGTGTCCAATGAAGGGCCAGATGTATACAAAATGGTGTCGTCTGCATAGAGGTGGATCTGAGAGTCACCAGCACCAAGAGCGACATCATTGATATACACGGAGAAAAGTGTCGGCCCAAGAATTGAACCCTGTGGCACCCCCATAGAGACTGCCATAGGTCCAGACAACAGGCCCTCCGATTTGACACATTGAACTCTATCTGAGAAGTAGTTGGTGAACCAGGCGAGGCAGTCATTTGAGAAACCAAGGCTATTTAGTCTGCCAATAAGAATGCGGTGGTTGACACAGTCGAAAGCCTTGGCCAGGTCGATGAAGACGGCTGCACAGTACTGTCTATTATCAATCGCGGTTATAATATCGTTTAGGACCTTGAGCGTGGCTGATGTGCACCCGTGACCAGCTCGGAAACCGGATTGCATAGCGGAGAAAGGTACGGTGGTATTCGAAATGGTCGATGATCTGTTTGTTAACTTGCTTTCGAATACTTTCTAAAGGCAGGGCAGGATGGATATAGGTCTGTAGCAGTTTGGATCTAGAGTGTCACCCCCCTTTGAAGAGGGGGATGACCGCGCGGCAGCTTTCCAATCTCTGGGGATCTCAGACGTTATGAAAGAGAGGTTGAACAGACTAGTAATAGGGGTTGCGACAATTTCGGCGGCTAGTTTTAGAAAGAAAGGGTCCAGATTGTCTAGCCCAGCTGATTTGTAGGGGGTCCAGATTTTGCAGCGCTTTCAAAACATCAGCTGTCTGAATTTGTGTGAAGGAGAAGCGGGGGGGAATGGGCAAGTTGCAGCAGAGGGTGCAGAGTTGGTGGCCGGGTTAGTGGTAGCCAGATGGAAAGCATGGCCAGCTGTAGCAAAATGCTTGTTGAAATTCTCGATTATTGTAGATTTATCGGTGGTGATAGTGTTTCCTAGCCTCAGTGCAGTGGGCAGCTGGGAGGAAGTGCTCTTATTCTCCATGGACTTTACAGTGTCCCAAAACTTTTTGGAGTTAGTGCTACAGGATGCAAATTTCTGTTTTGAAAAAGTTAGCCTTTGCTTTCCTGACTGCTTGTGTATATTGGTTCCTAACTTCCCTGAAAAGTTGCATATCACGGGGGCTATTTGATGCTAATGCTGTACGCCACAGGATGTTTTTGTGCTGGTCAAGGGCAGTCAAGTCTGAGAAGAACCAGGGGCTATATCGGTTCTTAGTTCTGTATTTTTTGAATGGGGCATGTTTATTTAAGATTGAGAGGAAATTACTTTTAAGGAACAACCAGGCATCCTCTACTGACGGAATGAGATCTATATCCATCCAGGATACCTGGGCCAGGTCAATTAGGAAGGCCTCCTCGCTAAAGTGTTTTAGGGAGCGTTTGACAGTGATGAGGGGTGGTCGTTTGACCCGGGACCCGTTACGGACGCAGGCAATAAGGCAGTGATCGCTGAGATCCTGGTTGAAGACAGCTGAGGTGTATTTAGAGGGTATGTTAGTCAGGATGATATCTATGAGGGTACCCATGTTTACGGATTTAGGGTTGTACCTCGTAGGTTCGTTGATAATTTGCGTGAGGTTGAGGGCATCTAGCTTGGATTGTAGGATGGCTGGGGTATTAAGCATATCCCAATTTAGGTCACCAAGCAGTACAAACTCTGAGGATAAATGGGGGGCAATCAATTCACATATGGTGTCCAGGGCACATCTGGGGGCTGAGGGGGGTCTGTAGCAAGCGGCAACAGTGAGAGACTTATTTCTGGAAAGTTGGATTTTTAGAAGTAGAAGCTCAAACTGTTTGGGCACAGACCTGGATAGTATGATGGAGCTCTGCAGGCTATCTCTACAGTAGATTGCAACTCCACCCCCTTTGGCAGTTCTATCTAGACGGAAAATGTTATAGTTGGGGATGGAAATTTCAGAATTTTTGGTGGCCTTCCTGAGCCAGGATTCAGACACTGCTAGAACATCAGGGGTGGCAGAGTGTGCTAACGCAGTGAATAACTCAAACTTAGGAAGTAGACTTCTGATATTTATGTGCAAGAAAAACCAAGACTTTTGCCATTACAGAAGTCATCAAATGATAGCGCCTGGGGGAGTAGGAGTGATACTGAGGGCTGCAGGGCCTGGGTTAGCCTCTACATCACCAGAGGAACAGAGGAGGACTAGAATAAGGATACGGCTAAAGGCTTTAAGAACTGGTCTTCTAGTGCGTTGGGTACATAGAATAAAGGGGGCAGATTTCCGGGTGTTATAGAAAAGATTCAGGGCATTATGTACAGAAAAGGATATGGAAGGATATGAGTAAAGTGGAGGTAAACCTAAGCGTTGGGTAACAATGAAAGAGATAGCATCGCTGGAGGCATCAATTGAGTCGGTCTCCGCGTGTATAGGGGGAGGGGCAAAGGAGCTATCTAAGGCAGGTTTAGCTAGGCTGGGGGGTCTACAGTGATATAGTACAATTAGAAATAACCGAAACAACAATAAACTAACCATGTTTGGGCTGAGGCTAAACATAAACAGGATGTAGTACCGTAAAAAGGAACAGTCCAGCAGATATCAGCTGTATAGCTGAGTTATCATAAGGTCCGTGTGGTGAAGCACTAGTGAGTAAGAGGCCACGGCTAGCGTGTGCTAGCGGGCCAGGGCTAGCAGATGGATAGAATCTTCGTTGGTTAACGTCGTAACCACATCAGAACGATTTCGTCGGCAGACCAGTCGTGTAGGATCGGCGGGGCTCTGTGTCAACACTAGGTGGTCCCGTCCGGTTGACAGAGAGGTAGATAGCCGGGAGATGAGCCTAGCTCAGGATGATTAGCCAGACCACAGCGTCCGTTTTGTTGTAGCCAGCTGGTAGCGATGAATCCGGAGTTTAAAGGTCCAGTGATTCAGTGATTCCCGGCGGAAAAACTGATATGTTCTGGGTCGATAACGCGCTGTGCAGACTGGCCCGAATATCCGGTGATCAATGTCCAGTGATTAAAATTAATCCCGCGGAAAAAAAATCCAATGTTCTGGGTGAAGCACCGCTAGCTGTGGCTAATAGCAAGTAGCTAGCTCAGTAGCTAGTTCAGTTTAGTGAGTAAGAGTCCACGGCTAGCGTGTGCTAGCGGGCCAGGGCTAGCAGATGGATGGAATCTTCGTGGTTAACGTCGTTAACCACATCAGACGATTTCATCGGCAGACCAGTCGTGTAGGATCGGCGGGGCTCCGTGTCAACACTAGGTGGTCCCGTCCGGTTGACAGAGAGGTAGATAGCCGGGAGATGGGCCTAGCTCAGGATGATTAGCAGACCACAGCGTCCGTTTTGTTGTAGCCAGCTGGTAGCGATGAATCCGGAGTTAAAGGTCCAGTGATTCAGTGATTCCGGCGGAAAAACTGATATGTTCTGGGTCGATAACGCGCTGTGCAGACTGGCCGAATATCCGGTGATCAATGTCCAGTGATTAAAATTAATCCCGCGGAAAAAAAATCCAATGTTCTGGGTGAAACACCGCTAGCTGTGGCTAATAGCAAGTAGCTAGTTCAGTAGCTAGTTCAGTTTAGTGAGTAAGAGGCCACGGCTAGCGTGTGCTAGCGGGCCAGGGCTAGCAGATGGATGGAATCTTCGTGGTTAACGTCGTAACCACATCAGACGATTTCGTCGGCAGACCAGTCGTGTAGGATCGGCGGGGCTCCGTTGTCAACACTAGGTGGTCCCGTCCGGTTGACAGAGAGGTAGATAGCCGGGGAGATGGGCCTAGCTCAGGATGATTAGCCAGACCACAGCGTCCGTTTTGTTGTAGCCAGCTGGTAGCGATGAATCCTGAGTTAAAGGTCCAGTGATTCAGTGATTCCGGCGGAAAAACTGATATGTTCTGGGTCGATAACGCGCTGTGCAGACTGGCCGAATATCCGGTGATCAATGTCCAGTGATTAAAATTAATCCCGCGAAAAAAAATCCAATGTTCTGGGTGAAACACCGCTAGCTGTGGCTAATAGCTTGCTAATAGCTTGCTAATAGCAAGTAGCTAGTTAGCTGTCTAGCTAGTTTCAACTGGAGATTCTAGATTCTAGATAAAGGTAAGTCAATAATAGAATCCGTTCCACATTGAGTGAGGCGGGTTGCAGGAAAGTATATCTTGTAGAAGGATGAAAAGTCTGATAGGGAAATATGTACGAAAAATAGGGTATTTACAGGCTATTTACAGACACGATAAAAACACAACTGCACTACTACGCCATCTTGGATCAAAAGTACGTTTTTAAACAGTTTACAATGAACATATTATAAAATCATATTTTATCCATTTCACTACGCATCTAGCAGATAACTAGGAATGGACAGTATGTGGAGATATCAGATTTGAATGAATATGGTCAAAAACATGTTTTAGGGATTCGCAACAAAAAACAAATACAGGACCTTAAGAAGAGAACAGGAGTCAATATTTGTGTTCGATGAGTGAAATAAAATGTTTTGTCAGTTTTCATTGAACATTGTCTAAAATTATGTTTTAGGGAGTTACCCGCCAAAAACGGGTACTGCTCTAGAAGCTGAGATGTCATGACACAGTATTTGTGTTTCACATCTTTGAAATACGCTTTAAACAGTTTACAATGAACATGGTATAAAATCATATTTTATCAATTTCACTACGCAACTAGCAGATAACTAGGAATGGACAATATGTGGAGACATCAGATTTGAATGAATATGGTCAAAAACTTATTTTAGGGATTCGCAACAAAAAAACTAATACAGGACCTTAAGAAGAGAACAGGAGTCAATATTTGTGTTCGATGAGTGAAATAAAACATTTTGTCAGTTTTCATTGAACATGGTCTAAAATCATGTTTTAGGGAGTTGCCCGCCAAAAACGGGTACTGCTCTAGAAGCTGAGATGACAAGACAGAGTATTTGTGTTTCACATCTTTGAATATGTTTTTAAACAGTTTTACAATGAACATGGTATAAAATCATATTTTATCAATTTCCACAATTCAACTAGCAGATTTGTTGTAATGGCCAATATGTGGAGACAACAGATTTGAATGAATATGGTCAAAAACATGTTTTAGTGATTTTCAACTAGCATTGGAATTATGTTTTAAACAGTTTACAATGAACATGGTATAAAATCATATTTGATCAATTTCCACAATTCATCTAGCAGATTTGTTGTAATGGCAAATATGTGGAGACAACAGATTTGAATGAATATGGTCAAAAACATGTTTTAGTGATTTTCAACAAAAAACTAGTACAGCACCGTAAGAAGAGAACAGGAGTCAATATTTGTGTTCGATGAGTGAAATTAAATGTTTTGTCAGTTTTCTTTGAACATGGTCTAAAATCATGTTTTAGGGAGTTACCCGCCAAAAACGGGTACTGGTCTAGAAGCTGAGATGACATGACAGAGTATTTGTGTTTCAGATCTTTGAAATACGTTTTAAAAAGTTTACAATGAACATGGTATAAAATCATATTTGATCAATTTCCACAATTCATCTAGCAGATTTGTTGTAATGGCCAATATGTGGAGACAACACATTTGAATGAATATGGTCAAAAACATGTTTTAGTGATTTTCAACAAAAAATTAGTACAGCACCGTAAGAAGAGAACAGGAGTCAATATTTGTGTTCGATGAGTGAAATTAAATGTTTTGTCAGTTTTCTTTGAACATGGTCTAAAATCATGTTTTAGGGAGTTAACCGCCAAAAACGGGTACTGGTCTAGAAGCTGAGATGACATGACAGAGTATTTGTGTTTCAGATCTTTGAAATACGTTTTAAACAGTTTACAATGAACCTGGTATAAAATCATATTTGATCAATTTCACTACGCAACTAGCAGATAACTAGGAATGGCCAATATGTGGAGACATCAAATTTGAATGAATATGGTCAAAAACATGTTTTAGGGATTCGCAACACAAAACAAATACAGGACCTTAAGAAGAGAACAGGAGTCAATATTTGTGTTCAATGAGTGAATTAAAATGTTTTGTCAGTTTTTGTTGAACATGGTCTAAAATCATGTTTTAGGGAGTTACCAGCTAAAAACGAGTACTGCTCTAGAAGATGAGATGACAAGACAGAGTATTTGTGTTTCAAATCTTTGAAATATGTTTTAATCAGTTTACAATGAACATGGTATAAAATCATATTTGATCAATTTCCACAATTCATCTAGCAGATTTGTTGTAATGGCCAATATGTGGAGACAACAGATTTGAATGAATATGGTCAAAAACATGTCAGTTTTCTTTGAACATGGTCTAAAATCATGTTTTAGGGAGTTACCCGCCAAAAACGGGTACTGGTCTAGAAGCTGAGATGACATGACAGAGTATTTGTGTTTCAGATCTTTGAAATACGTTTTAAACAGTTTACAATGAACATGGTATAAAATCATATTTTATCAATTTCCACAGTTCAACTTGCAGATTAGTTGTAATGGCTAATACGTGGAGACAACAGATTTGAATGAATATGGTCAAAAACATGTTTTAGGGATTCGCAAAAAAAAAACAAGTACAGGACCTTAAGAAGAGAACAGGAGTCAATATTTGTGTTCGATAAGTGAAATAAAATGTTTTGTCAGTTTTCATTGAACATGGTCTAAAATCATGTTTTAGCGATTCACCAGCCAAACACGAGTACTGCTCTAGAAGCTTAGATGACATGACAGAGTATTTGTGTTTCACATCTTTGAAATACGTTTTAAACTGTTTACAATGAACATGGTATAAAATAATATTTTATAAATTTCCACAATTTGACTAACAGATTAGTTGTAATGGCCAAAATGTGGAGACAACAGATTTGAATGAATATGGTCAAAAACATGTTTTAGTGATTTTCACCAAATATTTGTGTTCAATGAGTGAAATAAAATGTTTTGTCAGTTTTCATTGAACATGGTCTAAAATCATGTTTTAGGGAGTTACCAGCCAAAAACGAGTACTGCTCTAGAAGCTGAGATGACAAGACAGAGTATTTGTGTTTCAAATCTTTGAAATAGGTTTTAATCAGTTTACAATGATCATGGTATAAAATCATATTTTATCAATTTCCACAATTCATCTAGCAGATTTGTTGTAATGCCCAATATGTGGAGACAACAGATTTGAATGAATATGGTCAAATACATGTTTTAGTGATTTTCAACTAGCAGTGGAAATATGTTTTAAACAGTTTACAATGAACATGGTATAAAATCATATTTTATCAATTTCCACAATTCAACTAGCAGATTAGTTGTAATGGTCAATATGTGGAGACAACAGATTTGAATGAATATGGTCAAAAATATATTTTAGTGATTTTCAACAAAAAACTAGTACAGCACCGTAAGAAGAGAACAGGAGTCAATATTTGTGTTCGATGAGTGAAATAAAATGTTTTGTCAGTTTTCATTGAACATGGTCTAAAATCATGTTTTAGGGAGTTACCCGCAAAAAACGGGTACTGCTCTAGAAGCTGAGTTGACATGACACAGTATTTGTGTTCCACATCTTTGAAATACGCTTTAAACAGTTTACAATGAACATGGTATAAAATCATATTTTATCCATTTCACAACGCAACTAGCAGATCACTAGGAATGGACAATATGTGGAGACAACAGATTTGAATGAATATGGTCAAAAACATGTTTTAGTGATTTTCAACTAGCAGTGGAAATATGTTTTAAACAGTTTACAATGTACATGGTATAAAATCATATTTTATTAATTTCCACAATTCAACTAGCAGATTAGTTGTAATGGCCAAAATGTGGAGACAACAGATTTGAATGAATATGGTCAAAAACATGTTTTAGTGATTTTCAACAAAAAACTAGTACAGCACCGTAAGAAGAGAACAGGAGCCAATATTTTTCTTCGATGAGTGAAATAAAATGTTTTGTCAGTTTTCATTGAACATGGTCTAAAATAATGTTTTAGGGAGTTACCCGTCAAAAACGGGTACTGCTCTAGAAGCTGAGATGACATGACACAGTATTTGTGTTTCACATCTTTGAAATACGCTTTAAACAGTTTACAATGAACATGGTATAAAATCATATTTTATCAATTTCACTACGCAAATAGCAGATAACTAGGAATGGACAATATGTGGAGACATCAGATTTGAATGAATATGGTCAAAAACATGTTTTAGGGATTCGCAACAAAAACAAATACAGGACCTTAAGAAGAGAACAGGAGTCAATATTTGTGTTCAATGAGTGAAATAAAATGTTTTGTCAGTTTTCATTGAACATGCTCTAAAATCATGTTTTAGGGAGTTACCAGCCAAAAACGAGTACTGCTCTAGAAGCTGAGATGACAAGACAGAGTATTTGTGTTTCAAATCTTTGAAATATGTTTTAATCAGTTTAAAATGAACATGGTATAAAATCATATTTTATCAATTTCCACCAATTCATCTAGCAGATTGTGTTGGTAAATGGCCAATATGTGGAGACAACAGATTTTGAATGATATGGTCAAAAAACATGTTTTAGTGATTTTCAACAAAAAAACTAGTACAGCACCGATTAATTAAAAAGAGAACAGGAGTCAATATTTGTGTTCGATGAGTGAAATAAAATGTTTTGACAGTTTTCATTGAACATGGTCTAAAATCATGTTTTAGGGAGTTACACGCCAAAAATGGGTACTGCTCTAGAAGTTAAGATGACATGACACAGTATTTGTGTTTCACATCTTTGAAATATGTTTTAAACAGTTTACAATGAACATGGTATTTATTTTCACAAATGAACATGGTATAAAATAATATGTTATTTTGAATAATTTCCACAGTTATTTTCAACTAGCAGAATATGTTGTAATGTTTCAATGAACATGGTATAAAATGTGGAGACACAAATGCACTAGGCAGATTTGAATGGAATATGATTTTAAAAAAACATCATGTTTTTGTGATTTTCAACAAAAAACTAGTACAGCACCGTAAGAAGAGAAACAGGACGTCAATATTTGTGTTCGATGAGTGAAATAAAATGTTTTGTCAGTTTTCATTGAACATGGTCTAAAATCATGTTTTAGGGAGTTACCCCGCAAAAACGGGTACTGCTCTAGAAGCTGAGTTGACATGACACAGTATTTGTGTTCCACATCTTTCAAATACGTGAAAATATGTTTAAACAGTTTACAATGAACATGGTATAAAATCATATTTTATCCATTTCACAACGCAACTAGCAGATCACTAGGAATGGACAATATGTGGAGACAACAGATTTGAATGAATATGGTCAAAAACATGTTTTAGTTATTTTCAACTAGCAGTGGAAATATGTTTTAAACAAGTTTAACATGAACATGGTATAAAAATCATATTTTATCAATTTCCACAATTCAACTAGCAGATTAGTTGTAATGGTCAATATGTGGAGACAAACAGATTTGAATGAAATATGGTCAAAAATATATTTTAGTGATTTTCACAAAAAAACTAGTACAGCACGTTAAGAAGAGAACAGGGAGTCAATATTTGTGTTCGATGAGTGAAATAAAATGTTTTGTCAAATTTTTCATTGAACATGGTCTAAATCATGTTTTAAGGAGTTACCCGCCAAAAACGGGTACATGCTCTAAAAAGCTGAGATGTCATGACACAGTATTTGTTGTTTCACATTCTTTGAAATACGCTTTAAACAGTTTACAATGGAACATTGGTATAAAATCAAATTTTTATCAATTTCACTACGCACTAGCAGATAACTAGGAATGGACAATATGTGGAGACATCAGATTTGAATGAATATTGTCAAAAACATGTTTTAGGGATCGCCCAAAAAAAAAAAACAAGTACAGGACCATTAAGAAGAGAAAACAGGAGTCAATATTTGTGTTCGATAAGTGAAATCAAAAAATTAAAAATTTTGTCAGTTTTCATTTGAACATGGTCCTAAATCATGTTTTAGGGATTTACCAGCCAAAAACGGGTACTGCTCTAGAAGCTTAGATGACATGACAGAGTATTTGTGTTTCACATCTTTGAAATACGTTTCAAACAGTTTACAATGAACATATTATAAAATCATATTTTATCAATTTCACAACGCCAACTAGCAGATCACTAGGATGGGACAATATGTGGAGGACAACAGATTTGAATGAATATGGTCAAAAAATGTTTTTAGGGATTTTCAACAAAAAACTAGTACAGCACCGTAAGAAGAGGAACAGGTAGTCAATATTTTTTCTTCGATGAGTGAAAATAAAATGTTTGTCAGTTTTCATTGAACAGGTCTAAAAAATCATGTTTTAGGGAGTTACCCGCAAAAAACGGGTACTGCTCTAGAAGCCTGAGTTGACATGACACAGTATTTGTGTTCCACATCTTTGAAATTACGCTATAAACAGTTAACAATAACATGGTTATAAAATCATATTTTATCCATTTCACAACGCAACTAGCAGATCACTAGATATGGACAATATGTGGAGACAACAGATTTGAATGAATATGGTCAAAAACATGTTTAGTGATTTTCAACTAGCAGTGGAAATATGTTTTTAAACAGTTTACAATGGTACATGGTATTAAAATCATATTTATTAATTTCGCCACAAATTCAACTAGCAGATTAGTTGTAATGGCCAAATGTGGAGACAACAGATTTGAATGAATATGGTCAAAAACATGTTTTAGTGATTTTCAACAAAAAAC
Source organism: Coregonus suidteri (assembly GCA_036851935.1). Taxonomy (NCBI): domain Eukaryota; kingdom Metazoa; phylum Chordata; class Actinopteri; order Salmoniformes; family Salmonidae; genus Coregonus; species Coregonus suidteri. The sequence continues at coordinate 41,426,093 of CM072220.1, forward strand.
TAGTACAGCCACCGTAAGAAGAGAACAGAGCCAATATTTTTATTCGATGAGTGAAAATAAAATGTTTGTGTCAGTTTTCATTGAACATGGTCTAAAATAATGTTTTAGGGAGTTACCCGTCAAAAAACGGGACTGCTCTAGAAGCTGAGATGACATGGACACAGTATTTGTGTTTCACATTCTTTGAAATACGCTTTAAACAGTTTACAATGAACATGGTATAAAAATCATATTTTATCAATTTCAATACGCACTAGCAGATAACTAGGAATGGATCAATATGTGGAGACATCAGATTTGAATGATATTGTCAAAAACATGTTTTAGGGATTCGAAAACAAAAACAAATCACAGGACCTTAAGAAGAGAACAGGAGTCAATATTTGTGTTCAATGAGTGAAATAAAATGTTTTGTCAGTTTCATTGAACATGCTCTAAAATCATGTTTAGGGAGTTACCAGCCCAAAAACGAGTACTCTGCTCTAGAAGCTGATTATGACAAGACAGAGTATTTGTGTTTTCAAATCTTTGAAATATGTTTTAATCAGTTTAAAATAAACATGGTATAAAATCATTCCTTTTATCAATTTTCCACAATTCAATCTAGCAGATTTGTGGTAATGGCCAATATGTGGAGACAACAGATTTGAATGGAATATGGTCAAAAACATGTTTTATGTGATTTTCAACAAAAAAACTAGTACAGCACCGTAAAAAAGAGAACAGGAGTCATATTTGGTGTTCGATGTGAGTGAAATGAAATGTTTGTTTTGACAGTTTTTTTTCCCCCAATTGTGAACATGGTCTAAAATCATGTTTTAGGGAGTTACACGCCAAAAATGGGTACTGCTCTAGAAGTTAAGATGACATGACACATGTATATGTGTTCACATCTTTTGAAATATTTTAAAACAGTTTACAATGAACATGGTATAAAAATAATATGTTATTTAATTTCCACAATTCAACTAGCAGATTTAGTTGTAATGGCCAAATGTGGAGACAACAGATTGAATGAAAATATGGTTAAAAACATGTTTTTGTGATTTTCAACAAAAAACTAGTACAGCACCGTTAAAGAAGAGACAGGAGTCATATTTGTGTTTCGATAAGTGAAATAAAATGTTTTGTCAATTTTCATTGAAAAATGGTCTAAAATCATGTTTTAAAAGGAGTTACCCGCCAAAAAACGGGTACTGCTCTAAAAAGCTGAGATGTCATGACACAGTATTTGTGTTTCACATCTTTGAAATACGCTTTTAAACAGTTTACAATGAACATGGTATAATATAATCAAATTTTATCAATTTCACTACGCAACTAGCAGATAACTAGGAATGGACAATATGTGGAGACATCAGATTTGAATGAATATGGTCAAAAACATGTTTTAGGGATTCGCAAAAAAAAACAAGTACAGGGGACCTTAAGAAAGAGAACAGGAGTCAATTTTGTGTTCGATAAGTGAAATAAAATATTTTGGGCAGTTTCATTGAACATGGTCTAAAATCATGTTTTTAGGGATTACCAGCCCAAAAACCGGGTACTGCTCTAGAAGCTAGATGACATGACAGAGTATTTGTGTTTCACATCTTTGAAATACGTTTCAAACAGTTTACAATGAACATATTATAAAATCATATTTTATCCATTTCACAACGCAACTAGCAGATCACTAGGAATGACAAATGTTGAGACAACAGATTTGAATGAATATGGTCAAAAAAACTGTTTTAGGGATTTTCAACAAAAAACTAGTACAGCAACGTAAGAAGAGAACAGGAGGTCCAATATTTTTGTTCGATGAGTGAAATAAAATGTTTTGTCAGTTTTCATTGAACATGGTCTAAAAATCATGTTTTAGGGAGTTACCCGCCGACAAAAATGGGTACTGGTCTAGAAGCTGAGCATGACATGACAGAGTATTGTGTTTTCACATCTCTGAAATACGTTTTAAACACGTTTACAATGAACATGGTATAAAATCAATTTTTATCCATTTCACAACGCAACTAGCAGATCACTAGGAATGGACAATATGTGGAGACAACATATTTGAATGAATATGGTCAAAAACATGTTTTAGTGATTTTCAATAGCAGTGGAAATATGTTTTAAATAGTTTACAATGAACATGGTATAAAATCATATTTTATCAATTTCACTACGCAACTAGCAGATAACTAGGAATGGACAATATGTGGAGACATCAGATTTGAATGAATATGGTCAAAAACATGTTTTAGGGATTCGCAACAAAAATCAAATACAGGACCGTAAGAAGAGAACAGGAGTCAATATTTGTGTTCAATGAGTGAAATAAAATGTTTTGTCAGTTTTCATTGAACATGGTCTAAAATCATGTTTTAGGATTTACCAAGCCAAAAACGAGGTACTGCTCTAGAAGCTTAGATGACATGACAGAGTATTTTGTGTTTCACACTTTGAAATACGTTTTAAACAGTTTACAGATAACCTAGTTATTAAATCATATATTAAAAAAAATTTTCCATTTCAAAACGCAACTAGCAGATCACTAGAAAATGGACAATATGTGGAGACAACAGATTTGAATGAATATATGGTCCAAAAACATGTTTTAGTGATTTTCACCAAATATTTGTGTTCAATGAGTTGAAATAAAATGTTTTGTGCAGTTTTCATTGAACATGGTCTAAAATCATGTTTAGGAGGGAGTTACCAGCAAAAAACGAGTCGGGATACTGCTCTAGAAGCTGAGATGACAAGACAGAGTATTTGTGTTTCAAATCTTTGAAAATAGGTTTTAATCAGTTTACAATGATCATGGGTATAAAATCATATTTTATCAATTCCACAATTCATTCTAGCAGGCATTGTGTAATGGCCAATATGGTGGAGACAACAGATTTGAATGAATATGGTCAAAAATATATTTAGTGATTTCAACAAAAAAAAACTAGTACAGCACTCGTAAGGGAAGAGAACAGAGGTCAATATTTGTGTTCGAATGAGTGAAATAAAATGTTTTGTCAGTTTTCATTGAACATGAGTTCTAAAATCATGTTTTAGGGAAGTTACCCGTCAAAAAAGGGGTACTGCTCTAGAAGCTGAGATGACATGACACAGTATTTGTGTCTTCACATCTTTGAAATACGCTTTTAAACAGTTTTTACAATGAACATGGTATAAAAATCATATTTTTCAATTTCACTACGCAAATAGCAGATTAACTAGGATGTCATGGACAATATATGGAGGACATCAGATTTGAATGAAATATGGTCAAAAACATGTTTTAGGGATTCGCGCCAACAAAAACAACATCACAGGACCTTTAGAAGAGAACAGGAGTCGATATTTGTGTTCAATGAGTGAAATAAAATGTTTGTCAGTTTTTCATTGAACATGGTCTAAAATCATGTTTTAGGGAGTACCCGCCAAAAAAACGGGTACTGCTCTAGAAGCTGAGTTGACATGACACCAGTAAATTTGTGTTCCACATCTTTCAAATACGCTTTAAAACAGTTTACAATGAACATGGTTATAAAATCATATTTTATCCATTTCACAACGCAACTAGCAGATCACAAGACCCATGGACAATTATGTGGAGACAACAGATTTGAATGAATATGGTCAAAAACATGTTTTGTGATTTTCAACTAGCAGTGGAAATATGTTTTAAACAGTTTACAATGAACATGGTATAAATCATATTTTATCAATTTCCACAATTCAACTAGCAGGATTAGTTGTCAATGGTCAATATGTGGAGACACAGATTTTGAATGAATATGGTCAAAAATATCTTTTTAGTGATTTTTTTTTTTTTTTTTTTTCTTCAATCAAAAACTAGTACAGCACCGTAAGAAGAGAACAGGATGTCAATATTTGTGTTCGATGAGTGAAATAAAAATGTTTTGTCAGTTTCCATTGAACATGGTCTAAAATCATTGTTTTAGGGAGTTACCGCAAAAAACGGGTACTGCTCTAGGAGCTGAGTTGACATGACACAGTATTTGTGTTCACATCTTTTGAAATACGCTTTAAACAGTTTACAATGACATGGTATAAAATCATATTTTATCCATTTCACAACGCAACTAGCAGATCACTAGGAATGGACAATATGTGGAGACAACAGATTTTGAATGAATATGTCCAAAATATGTTTTAGTGATTTTCAACTAGCAGTGGTAAATATGTTTTTAAAACAGTTTACAATGAACATGGTATAAAAATCATATTTTATCAAGTTTCACAATTTCAACTAGCAGATTAGTTGTAATGGTCAATATGTGTGAGACAACAGATTTGAATGAATATGGTCAAAAATATATTTTAGTGATTTTCAACAAAACAAAAAACTAGTACAGCACCGTAAAAAGAGAACAGGAGTCAATATTTGTGTTCGATGAGTGAAATAAAAATGTTTGACAGTTTTCATTGAACATGGTATAAAATCATGTTTAGGGAGGTTACCCGTCAAAAAAATGGGTACGCTCGAGAAGCTCTAGAAGCTGAGATGACATGACACAGTATTTGTGTTTCACATCTTTCAAATACGTTTTAAACAGTTTACAATGAACATGGTATAAAAAATAATATGTTATTAATTTCCACAATTCAAACTAGCAGATAGTTTGTAATGGCCCCAAAATGTGGAGACAACAGATTTGAATGAATATGGGTCAAAAAACATGTTTTAGTGATTTTCAACAAAAGAATAGTACAGCACAGTAAGAGAGAACAGTGAGTCAATATTTGTGTTCGATGAGTGAAAATAAAAATGTTTGTCAGTTTTCCCATTGAACATGGTCTAAAATAATGTTTGAGGGAGTTACCCGCCAAAAAACGGTACTGCTTTAGAAGCTGAGATGACATGACAGAAGATTTCTTTTCCATCTTTGAAATATGTTTTAATCAGTTTTAAAATGAACATGGTTATAAAATCATATTTTATCATTTTCCACAATTCCTCTAGCAGATTTGTGGGTAATGGCCAATATGTGGAGACAACAGATTTTGAAAAATATGGTCAAAACATGTTTTTAGTGATTTTCAACAAAAAACTAGTACAGCAACGTAAAAAGAAACAGGAGTCATATTTGTGTTCTTCGATGAGTGAAATAAAAATGTTTTTGACAGTTTTCATTTGAACATGGTCTTCTAAAATCATGTTTAGGGAGTTTTACCCGCCAAAAACGGGTACTGCTCTAGAAGCTAAGATGACATGACACAGTATTTGTGTTTCACCATCTTTGAAATACGTTTTAAACAGTTTACAATGAAAAATGTATAAAATATATTTTTATTAATTTCCACAATTCAAACTAGCAGAGTTTGTGTTGTAATGGCCAAAATGTGGAGACAACAGATTTGATGAATATGGTAAAAAAAACATGTTTTAGTGATTTTCAACAAAAAACTAGTACAGCCACCGTAAGAAGAGAGAACAGGAGTCAATATTTGTGTTCGATGAGTGAAATAAAATGTTTTGTCAGTTTTCATTGAACATGGGTCTTAAATAATGGTTTAGGGAGTTACCCGCCAAAAAAACGGGTAACTGCTTTAGAAGCTGAGATGACATGACAGAAGATTTCTTTTTCACATCTTTGAAATATGTTTTAATCAGTTTAAAATGAACATGGTATTATAAAATCTATTTTATTTTCCAATTTCCACAATTCATCTAGCAGATTTGTGGGGAATGGCCAATATGTGGAGACAACAGATTTGGAAAAAATATGGTCAAAAAACATGTTTTAGTGATTTTCCCAAACCAAAAAAACTAGTACAGCAACGTAAAAAGAGAAACAGGAGTCATAATTTGTGTTCGATGAGTTAAATAAAATGTTTTGGACGTTTTCATTGAACATGGTCTAAAATCCATGTTTTAGGGAGGTACCCGCCAAAAAACGGGTACTGCTCTAGAAGCTAAGATGACATGACACAGTATTTGTGTTTTCACATCTTTGAAATACGTTTTAAAACAGTTTACAATGAAAATGGTTAATAAAATAATATTATTATTATTCCACAATTCAACTAGCAGATTTGTTGTAATGGGCAAAAATGTGGAGACAAAACAGATTTGAATGAATATGGTAAAAAAACATGTTTTAGTGATTTTCAACAAAAAAAACCTAGTACAGCACCGTAAGAAGAGAACAGGAGTCAATATTTGTGTTCGATGAGTGAAATAAAAGTTTGTCAGTTTTCATGAAACATGGTCTAAAATTAATGTTTTGAGGGAGTTACCCGCCAAAAACGGGTACTGCTTTAGAAGCTGAGATGACATGACAGAAGATTTCTTTTTTCACATCTTTGAAATACTGTTTTAAATCAGTTAAAATGAACATGGTATAAAATCATATTTTATCAATTTCCACAATTCATCTAGCAGATTTGTGGTAATGGCCAATATGTGGAGACAACAGATTTGAAAAAATATGGTCAAAAACATGTTTTAGTGATTTTCAACAAAAAACTAGTACAGCAACGTAAAAAGAGAACAGGAGTCAATATTTGTGTTCGATGAGTGAAAATAAAATGTTTTGACAGTTTTTCATTGAAATGGTCTAAAATCATGTTTTAGGGAGTTACCCGCCAAAAAAACGTGGTACTGCTCTAGCAGCTAAGATGACATGACAACAGTAAATTTGTGTTTTCACATCTTTGAAATACGTTTTAAACAGTTTACAATGAAAATGGTATAAAATAATATTTTATTAATTTCCACAATTCAACTAGCAGATTTGTTGTAATGGCCAAAATGTGGAGACAACAGATTTGAATGAATATGGTAAAAAACAGTGTTTAGTGATTTTCAACAAAAAACTAGTACAGCACCGTAGAAGAGAACAGGAGGTCCATATTTGTGTTTCGATGAGTGAAATAAAATGTTTTGTCAGTTTTCATTGAACATGGTCTAAAATAATGTTTGAGGGAGTTACCCGCCAAAAACGGGTACTGCTTTAGAAGCTGAGATGACATGACAGAAGATTTCTTTTTCACATCTTTGAAATATGTTTTAATCAGTTTAAAATGAACATGGTATAAAATCATATTTTATCAATTTCCACAATTCATCTAGCAGATTTGTGGTAATGGCCAATATGTGGAGACAACAGATTTGAAAAAATATGGTCAAAAACATGTTTTAGTGATTTTCAACAAAAAACTAGTACAGCAACGTAAAAAGAGAACAGGGGTCAATATTTGTGTTGGATGAGTGAATAAAATGTTTTGACAGTTTTCATTGAACATGGTCTAAAATCATGTTTTAGGGAGTTACCCGCCAAAAACGGGTACTGCTCTAGAAGCTAAGATGACATGACACAGTATTTGTGTTTCACATCTTTGAAATACGTTTTAAACAGTTTACAATGAAAATGGTATAAAATAATATTTTATTAATTTCCACAATTCAACTAGCAGATTTGTTGTAATGGCCAAAATGTGGAGACAACAGATTTGAATGAAATATGGTAAAAAAAAACTGTTTTAGTGATTTTCAACAAAAAACTAGTACAGCACCGTAAGAAGAGAACAGAGTCAATATTTGTGTTCAAAACACGATGAGTGAAATAAAATGTTTTGTCAGTTTTCATTGAACATGGTCTAAAACTCATGTTTTACGGGGAGTTACCCGCCAAAAACGGGTACTGCTCTAGAAGCTGAGTTGGACATGACACAGTATTTGTGTTCCACATCTTTGAAATACGCTTTTAAACAGTTTACAATGAACATGGTATATAAATCATATTTTATTCCATTTGCACAACGCAACTAGCAGATCACTAGGAATGGACAATATGTGGAGACAACAGATTGAATGAATATGGTCAAAAACATGTTTTAGTGATTTTCAACTAGCAGTGGAAAAATATGTTTTAAACAGTTTTTCATATGAAACATGGTATAAATAATATTTTATCAATTTTCACATGTCAACCTAGCAGATTAGTTGTAATGGTCAATATGTGGAGACACAGATTTGAATGAATATGCGTCAACGAATAGATATTTTTAGTGATTGTCACAACACCAACTAGGTTACAGCACCGTAAGAAGAGAACAGGAATCAATATTTGTGTTCGATGAGTGAAATAAAATGGTTTGTCAGTTTTCATTTGAACATGGGTCCAAATAATCTGTTTAGAGGGAGTTCACATCCGCAAAAAAACGGGGTACTGCTCTAGAAGCTGAGTTGAACATGACACAGTATTTTTGTGTTCCACCATCTGTTGAAATACGCTTTAAAACAGTTTACAATGAACATGGTATAAAATCAGATTTTATCACATTTTCACACCGCAACTAAGCAGATCACTAGAATGGACAACTATGTGGAGACAACAAGATTTGAATGAAGATGGTCAAAAACATGTTTTTAGTGATTTTCAACCTAGCAGTGGGAAAATCTGTTTTAAAACAGTTTTACAATGAAACAAACCAAACAATTCGCACAAACAACATGTTTGAACCTCATTTTTTGGTTTATAAAATCATATTTTTATACCTTTCACACCGCAACTATGCAGATCACTAGGCAAGTGGAAAATATGTGGAGACAACAGATTGTGAATGAATATGGTCAAAAACATGTTTAGTGATTTTCCAACTAGCAGTGGAAACTATGTTTTAAAACAGGTTTAGCACAGGGGACAATGTATGGAAATACATATTTTTATTAAGTTCCACAATTCACTAGCAGATTAGTTGTAAGGGCCAAACAATGTGGAGACAAACAAGATTGACTGAATATGGTCACAAACATGTTTTAGGTGATTGTCAAAAAACAACTAGTAACAGCACGTAAGAAGAGAACAGGAGCCAATATTTTTTGTCTCGATGAGTGGAAATTACAATGTTTTGTCAGTTTTCAATTGAACATGTCTAAAATCATGTTTTAGGAGAGTTACCCGTTCAAAAAACGGATACTGCTCTAGAAGCTGAGATGACATTGGACATCAGTATTTGTTTTTCACCACAGCTTTGAAATACGCGTTTAAACAGTTTACCAATGAAACATTGGTAATTAAATCATATTTTAATCAATTTTCACTACGCAACTAGCAGAATAACCCTAGGATGGAAACAGATATGTGGAGGACCATCAGATTTGACATGAATATGGTCAAAAACATGGTTTTAGGGGATTCGCCCCAACAAAAAACAAATACAGGACCTTACGAAGAGAACAGGACGTCAATATTTGTAATTCAATGAGTGAAATAAAATGTTTTGTCAGTTTTTCATTGAACAGTGCCTCAAAATCAGTTTTTAAGGGAATTTTACCAGCCCAGAAAACGAGTCCTGCTCTATAAGCTGAGATGACAAGACAGGGAGGTATTTGTGTTTCAAATCTTTTGAAAATATGGTTTTAATCAGTTTTAAAATGAACCATGGTATTTATAATCATCATATTTATTAATTTCCACAATTTCAACTAGCAGATAGTTGGTTAATGGCCAAAAGTGTGGAGACAACAGATTTGAATGAATATGGTCAAAAACATGTTTAGTGATTTTCAACAAAAACACTAGTACAGCACCGTAAGAAGAGAACAGAGGTCCAATATTTTTGTTCGATGAGTGAAATAAAAAGTTGTCGTAAGTTTTCAATTGAACCTGGTCTACAAATCATGTTTTTTAGGAGTTACCCGTACAAAAACGGGTACTGCTCTAGACGCTGAGATGACATTGACACAGTATTATGTGTTTCACAGTCTTTGAAAAATACGCTTTAACACAGTTTTACAATGAACATGGGTAGTACATCATATTTTATCAATTTTCACTGACGCAACTAGCAGATAACTAGGAATGGACAATATGTGGAGACATCAGATTTGCATGAATATGGTCAAGAAACGATGTTTTAAGGGATTCCTCAACAACAACAAATACAGGACGCCTTAAAGAAGGAGAACAGGACAGTCATATTGTATTCAATGAGATGAAATAAAATGTTTTGTCATTGTTTTCATTGAACATTGCTCTAAAATCATGTTGTTAGGGAGTTACCAGCCCAAAAACGAGTCATGCTCTAGAAGCTGAGATGACAAGACAGAGTATTGTTAGTGTTTCAAATCCTTTGAAATATGTGTTAATCAGTTTAAAACATGAACATGGGTATAAAATCATATTTTAAAAATTTTTTTTTTCCCACCCCCCAAAAAAAATTTTTTTTTCCACAAGTTCATCTAGCAGATTTGTGGTAATGGGCCAATATGTTGAGACAAACAGATATGAATGAGTATGGTAAAAACATGTGTTTAGTGATTTTCCAAAAACAAAAAAACCCCCTAAAAGTACAGCACCGTAAAAAGAGACAGAGTCAATATTTGGTGTTCGATGAGTGAAATAAAATGTTTTGACAGTTTTTCATTGAACATTGGGTCTAACAATCATGTTTTAGGGATTTTACACAGCCAAAAATGGGTACTGCTCTAGAAGCTGAGATGACATGACACGAGTATTGTGTTGTTTCACAAAGCTTTGAAATACGCTTTAAAACGTTTAACAATGAACATGGTATAAAATTCATTTAATTTTATCAATTTCACTATGGCGCAAATAGCAGATTAACTAGGAATAGGACAATATTGGTTAGGACATCAGATTTTGAATGAATATGGGGTCAAAAAACATGTTTTAGGGATTCGCAACAAAAACCAACTACAGGACCTTAAGAAGAGAACAGGAGTCAATTATTGTGTTCAAATGAGTGAAATAACATGTTTTGTCAATTTTCAGTGAACATGCCTCTAAAATCCATGTTTTAGGGAGTTACCAGTCCAAAAACGAAGTACCTGCTCTAGAAGCTGAGATGAGCAAGACAGAGTATTTTGTGTTTCAAATCTTTGAACTATGTTTTAATCAGTTTAAAAATGAACCATGGTATAAAATCATATTTTATCAATTTACCACACAATCATCTAGCAAGATTTGTGGTAATGGGACAAATATGTGGAGACAACAGAGTTGAATGATATATGGTCAAAAACGTATGTTTTAGTGCTTTTTGCAACAAAAAACTAAGTACAAGCACCGTAAAAAGAGAACAGGAGTCAATATTTGTGTTTCGATGAAGTGAACATAAACATGTTTTGACAGTTTCATCTTGAACATGGTCTAAACATCATTCTGTTTTAGGGAGTTATCACACGCCAAAAATGGGTACTGCTCTAGAAGCCTAAGTATGACATGACACAGTACAGTATCTGTGTTTTCACATCTTTGAAATATGTATGTTTTACACAGTTTACAATGAACATATTATAAAAAAAAAAATTTAATAATATGTTATTTAATTTCCAACATTCAACTAGGCAGATTAGTTTTGTAATGGCCAAAATGTGGAGACAACAGATTTGAATGAATAATGGTAAAAAACATGTTTTTAGTGATTTTCAACAAAAAAAAACTAGACAGGCACCGTAAAAAAAGAGAAACCAGGAGTCAATAGTTGTGTTCGATGAAGTGAAATAAAAATGTTTTGACAGATTTTTTCATTGAACATGGTTTTTCTAAAAATCATGTTTTAGGGAGTTACCCGCCAAAACGGGTAACTAGCTCTAGAGCTAAGATGACATGACACAGTATTTGTGTGTTTCACATCTTTGAAATACGTTTTTAAACAGTTTACAAATGAAAAATGGTATTAAAATAACTCTTTTATTAATTTCCACAATTCAACTAGCAGATTTGTGTGTAATGGCAAAAATGTGGAGACCGACAGATTTGAAATGAATATGGTAAAAAAACACTGTTTTAGTGATTTTCAACCAAAAAACTAGTACAGCACCGTAAGAAGAGAAACAGAGTCAATATTTGTGGTTCGATGAGTGAAATTAAAATGTTTTGTCAGTTTTCATTGAGCATGGTTCTAAAAATAATGTTTGGAGGGAGTTACCCGCCAAAAAAAACGGGTTACTGCTTTAAGAAGCTGAGATGACATGACAGAAGATTTCTTTTTCACATCTGTGAAATATGTTTTAATCAAGTTTTAAATGAAACATGGTATGAAAATCATATTTTATCAATTTTCCACAATTCTCTCTAGCAGTGATTTGTGGTTAATGGACAATCTGTGGAGACGAATCAGATTTGAAAAAAATATGGTCAAAAACATGTTTAGTGATTTTCAACAAAAAAAACTAGTAACAGCAACGTAAAAAGAGAAGAGAGGAAGTCAATATTTGTGTTCGATGAGTGAAATAAAATGTTTTGACAGTTTTTCATTGAACATGGTCCTAAAATCATGTTTTAGGCGAGTTACCGCAAAAAAACTGGTACTGCTCTAGAAGCTAATGATGACATGACAACAGTATTTGTGTTTCACATCTTTTGAATACGTTTTTAAACACAGTTAAGACATGAAATTGGTATAAAATAATAGTTGATTAATTCCACAATTCAACTAGCAGATTTGTTGTAATAGGCCAAAAGTTGAGAGACAAACAGATTGCATGAATTATGCGTAAAAACATGTTTTTAGTGATTTTCAACAAAAAAACTAGTACAGCAGCGTAAGAAGAGGGGGGGGGGGGGGGGGGTTTTTTTGGGGGGGGGGGGGGGAGTTTTTTTTGGGGGGGGAAAAAGGGAGTTCAATATTGTGTCGATGACGTGAAATAAATGTTTTGTCAGTTTTTCATTGAACATGGTATATAAATTAATGTTTGAGGGAGTTACCCTCCAACAACGGGTACTGTCTTAGAAGCTGAGATGACATGACAGCAGATTTCTCTTTTCACATCTTTGAAATATGTTTTAATCAGTTTAAAATGAACATGGTATAAATGCATATTTTATCAATTTACAACAATTCACTACGCAGGATTGTGGTAATGGCCAATATGTGGAGACAAACAGATTGAAAAAAAAATATGGTCCAAAAAACATTGTTTTTAGTGATTTCAACAAAAAACTACGTACAGGCAACGTTAAAAAACGAGAACAGGACGTCAATCATTGTGTTTCGATGAGTGAAATCAAAATGTTTTGGGACAGTTTTTCATTGAACATGGTCTAAAAATTCATGTTTTAGGAGAGTTTAACCCGCAAACACAGGGTACTGCTGCTAGAAGCTAAGATGACATGACACAGTATTTGTGTTTCACATCTTTGAAATACGTTTTAAAACGGTTTACAATTGAAAAATGGTATAACATAAATAATTTTATTAATTTCCACAATTCAACTAGCAGATTGTGTTGTAATGGCCAAAATGTTGGGAGACAACAGATTTGATATGAATATGGTTTAAAAAACATGTTTTAGTGATTTTCAACAAAAACCTAGTACAGGCACCGTAATAGAGACGAACATGAGTCCAATATTTTGTGTCTCGATGAGTGAAATAAAAATGTTTTGTCAGGTTTTCATTGAACATGGTCTTTCCTAAAATATGGTTTGAGGGTAGTTTCACCCGCCAAAAAAACGGGGGTACTGCTTTAGAAGCATGGAGATGACATGACAGAGATTCTTCTTTTCACATCTTTGAAAATATGTTTTAATCAGTTTAAAATGAACATGGGTATAAAAATCATATTTTATCAATTTCCACAATTTCATCTAGCAGATTGTGTGTAATGGCCAATATGTGGAGACAACATAATTTAGAAAACATATGGTTCAAAACACTGTTTTAGTGATTTCAACAACAAAACTAGTACAGCAACGTAAAAAGAGAACAGGGGTCAATATTTGGTGTTCGTGAGTGAAATAAAAAAAAATGTTTTGACAGTTTTTCTTGAACATGGTTCTAAAATCATGTTTTTAGGAAGGTACACGCCAAAAACGGGTTACTGCTCTAGAAGCGAAGATGACATTGACACCAGTATTTGTGTTTCACGACTCTTTGAAAATACGTTTTAACAGTTTTACATGAAAATGGTATAAAAATCATATTTTATTAATTTCCACAATTCACTACTAGCAGATTTGTTGTAATGGCCAAAATGTGGAGACAACAGATTTGAATGAATATTGGTAAAAAACACATGTTTTAGTGATTTTCAACAAAAAAAACTAGTACAGCACCGTAAAGAAGAGAAACAGGAGGTCAATATTTGTGTTCGATGAGTGAAAATACAATGTTTGTCATTTTGCATTGACATGTCTAAAATCATGTTTTAGGGAGTACCCCGCCAAAAACGGGTACTGCTCTAGAAAGCTGAGTTGACATGACACAGTATTTTGGTGTTCCACGATCTTTGAAATACGCTTTAAACAGTTTACCAATGAACATGGTATTACAATCATATTTTATCCATTTCACCAAACGCACTAAGCAGATCACTAGTAATGACAATATGTGGAGACAAAACAGATTTGAATGAATCTGGTCAAAAAACATGTTTTAGTGATTTTCAACTAGCAGTGGAAATATGTTTTAAAACAGTTTTTCATATGAACATGGTATAAATATACTATTTTAATCCAATTTTCCACAATTCAACTAGCAGATTAGTTGTGATGGTTCAATATGTGGAGACAACAGATTTGAATGAAATATGGTCCAAAAATATATTTAGTGATTTTCAACAAAACACTAGTACAGCACCGTAAAGAAGAGAACCGGAATCAATATTTGGTGTTCGATGAGTGAAATAAAATGTTTGTCAGTTTTCAGTGACACATGGTCTAAAATCATGTTGTTAGGAGTTTACCCGACAAGAAAACGAGGTCCCACTGCTCTAGAAGCTGAGTTGACGTGACACAGTCTTTGTGTTCCACGATCTTTGAAATACGCTTGAAACAGTTTACAATGAACATGGTTAGAAAATCATATTGTATCCATTTCACAACGCAACTAGCAGATCACTAGAATGGACAATATGTGGAGACAAACAGATTGAATGAATATGGTCAAAAAATCATGTTTTAGTGATTTTCAAACTAGCAGTGGAAATATGTTTACAACAGTTTACATGAACTGTGTATAAAAATCATATTTTTAGTCCATTTCACAACGCAACTAGCAGATCACTAGCATGGACAATATGTGAGAGACAACAGATTTGAATGAATTATGGTCCAAAAAACATGTTTTAGTGATTTTCAACTAAGCAGTGGCGAATATGTTTTAAACAGTTTACAATGAACGATGGTGTAAAAATCCATATTTTATTTAATTTCCAACCATTCCAACTAGCAGATTAGTTGTATGGCCAAAATGTAGGAGGACAACAGATTTGAATGAATATGGGTCAAAAACATGTTTTAGTGATTTTCAACAAAAAACTAGTTACATCACCGTACGCAGAGAACAGGAGACAATTTTTATTTTTTGTTCCGATGATAGTGAAACTAAGATGTTTTGTCTGTTTTCATGAACATGAGTTCTAAAATCATGTTTTAGGGAGTACCCGTCAAAAACGGATTACTGCCTCTAGAAAGCGAGATGACATGACACAGTATTTGTTGTTTCCACATCTTTGAAATACGCTTTAACCAACAGTTTACAATGAACATGGTATTTAAAATCATATATTTATCAAGTTCACTACGCAACTAGCAGATAACTAGGAATGGACACTATGTGGAGACATCAGATTTGAATGATATGGTCAAAACATGTTTTAGGGGATTCGCAAACAAAAACAAATTACATGACCTAAGAAGAGAACAGGGAGTCAAATATTTGTATTCAATGAGTGAAAATAAAATGTTTTGTCAGTTTTTCATTGTGACATGGCTCTAAAATCATGTTTTTAGGGAGTTACCAGCCACAAACGAGTCCTGCTCTAGAAGCTGAGAGACAAGACAGAGTATTTGTGTGTTCAAAATCTTTGAACTCTGTTTTAATCAGTTTAAAATGAAACATGGTGATAAAATCATATTTTTATTAATTTCCACAATTGCACTAGCGATATTAGTTGTAAATGTCCAAAATGTGGAGACAACCAAGATTTTGAATGAATATGGTCAAAAACATGTTTTAGTGATTTTCAAACAAAAAACTAGTACAGGCAACCGTAAGATAGAGAACTGGAGCCAATATTTTTGTTCGATGAGAGAAACTAAAAGTTTTTGGCAGTTTTCATTCGAACATGGCTCTTAAAATCATGTTTGTAGGGTAGTTACCCGTCAACACACGGGTACTACTGCTCAGAAAAAAGCTGAGGATGGAATGCACACAGTATTTGTGTTTCACATCTGTGAAATACGCTTTACACGTTAACAATGAACATGGTATTAAAATCATATTTTATCAATTTCACTACGCAACTCTGCAGATAAACTAGGAATGGACCAATATGGTGGAGAACTCAGATGGAAACTGAATATGGTTCAAACAACATGTTTTAAAGGGGATTCGCAACAAAAACAAATACAGGACCTTAAGAAGAGACCGGCAGTCAATATTTGTATGCAATGAGTGAAAAATATAATGTTGTTGTCAGTTTTCATTGAACATGCTCTAAATACATGTTTTAGGGAGTTACCAGCAAAAAAAACGAGTCATGCCTCTAGAAGCTGAGATGACAAGACAGACGTATTTGTGTTTCAAATCTGTTGAAAATATGTTTTTAATCAGTTTACAATGGAAACATGGTATAAAACTCATGACTTTTATCCAATTTTCACAATTTCATCTATAGCAGATTTGTGGTAATGGCCAATATGTTGAGACAACACGATTTGACTGAATATGGTAAAAAACATGTTTTTATGGGATTTTCAACAAAAAAACTAGTACAGCACCGGTAAAAAGAGAACAGGAGTCAATATTTGTGTTCGATGAGTGAAAATAAAATGTTTTTGGACAGTTGTTTCATTGAATCATGGTCTAAAATCATGTTTTAGAGGAGTTAAACACGTCCAAAAATGGGTACTGCTCTAGAAGCTGAGATGACATGACACAGTATTTGTGTTTCACATCTCTTGAAAATACGCTTTAAAACAGTTTACAATGAAACGTGTATATAAAATCATATTTTATCAATTTCACTACGCAAATAGCAGATAACTAAGGAATGGGACAAATATGGTGTAGACATCAGATTTGAATGAATATTGGTCAAAAAACATGTTTAGGGATTCGCAACAAAAAACAAATGAACAGGACACTTAAGAAGAGAAACAGGAGTCAATATTTTGTGGTTTCAATGAGTGGAAATAAAATGTTGTGTCACTTTTCATTTTGACAACATGCTCTAAAATCATGTTTTAGGGAGTTACCAGCCAAAAAACGAGTACTGCTTCTAGAAGCTGAGATGAACAAGGACAGAGTATTTGAGTGTTTTCAAATCTTTGAAATATGTTTAATCAGTTTAAAATGAACATGGTATAAAATCATATTTTATCACAATTTCCACAAATCATCTAGCAGATTTGTTGGTAATGGCCAATTGTGGAGGACAACAGGATTGAATGAATATGGTCCAAAAACATGTTTTAGTGATTTCACACAAAAAACTAGTACCAAGCACCGTAAAAATAGAGAACAGGACGTCCAATCTTTGTGTTCGATGAGTGAAATTAAAATGTTTTGA
The DNA here is from genome assembly GCA_036851935.1 of Coregonus suidteri. Lineage (NCBI taxonomy): Eukaryota > Metazoa > Chordata > Actinopteri > Salmoniformes > Salmonidae > Coregonus > Coregonus suidteri. The sequence goes on from CM072220.1 coordinate 41,443,584, forward strand.
CAGTTTTCATTGAACATGGTACTAAATCATGTTTTAGGGAGTTACACGCCAAAAATGGGTACGCTCTAGAAGCTACGATGACATGACCAACAGATCTTTGTGTTTCACATCTTTGAAATATGTTCAGGGACGTTTTAAAAACCAGTTACAATGAACATATTATAAAATAATATGTTATGGAAGTCCACAATTCAACTAAGCAGATTAGTTGTATATGGCCAAAAATGTGGAGAACAACACATTTGAATGAATATGGGTAAAAAACATGTTTTAGTGATTTTTTCAACAAAAAACTAGTACAGCACCCGGTAGATGAGAACAGGAGTCAATATTTGTGTTCGATGAGTGAAATAAAGTGTTTGTGCAGTTTTCCATTGAACACATGGTCCTAAAATCATGTTTTAGGGAGTTTACCCGCCCCCAAAAACGGGTACTGCTCTAGAAGCTGGCGTTGAACTGACACAGTATTTGTGTTCCACATCTTTCATTTCAATATGCTTTTAAAAACAGTTTACAATGAACATGGTAGAAAATCATATTTTATCCATTTTCACACCGCAACTAGCGAGATCACTAGGAATGGAACATATGTGGGAGACAAACAGATTGTGAATGAATATGGTCAAAAACATGTTTTAGTAGGATTTTCAACTAGCAGTGGAATATGTTTTAAACAGTTTACAATGAACATGGTATAAATCATATTTTATCAATTTCCACCAACATTCAACTAGCAGATTAGTTGTAATTGGTCAATATGTGGAGGACAACAGAAGATTTGAATGAATATGGTCAAAAATATATTTTAGTGAATTTTCAACAAAAAAACTAGTACATCACAGTAAGAAGACAGAACAGGAGTCCAATATCTTGTGTTTCGATGAGGTGAAATAACATGTTTTTGTCAGTTTCATTCATGAACTATGGTCCTAAAATCATGTTTTATAGGGAAGTTAACCCGCAAAAAAAAACGGGTACTGCTCTAGAAGCTGAGTTGACATGCCCACAGTATTTGTGTTCCACATCTTTGAAATACGCTTTAAAACATGGTTACAATGCAACATGGTATAAAATTTTCTATTTGATTCCATTTCACAACGCAACTAGCAGGTATCACTAGTATTGGACAATATGTGGAGACAACCGATTTGAATGAATATGGTCAAAAAACCTGTTTTAGTGATTTTCAACTAGCAGTGGAAATTATGTATTTAAGACAGTTTACAATGAACATGGTATATAAAATTCATATTTCATCAATTTTCCACAATTCAAACTCGCAGAAAATAGTTGTAATGGGTCAATATGTGGAGACAACAGATTTGAATGGAATATGGTCCAAAAATAATATTTTAGTGATTTTCATTCAACAAAAACCTAGTACAGCAACGTAAAAAGAGAACCGGAGTCATATTTGTGTTCGATGAGTGAGAATAAAATGTTTGACAGTTTTCATTGAACGTGGTGTAAAAATCATTTTTTAGGGAGTTTACACGCCAAAAAATGGGTACTACTCTAGAAGCTGAGATGGACATGACCACAGTAATTTGTGTTTCACATCTTTGAAAATACTGCTTTAAAACAGTTTTACAAATGAACTGGTTACTAAAATAATAATTTTTATTTAATTTTCACCAATTCACACTAGCGATTAGTTGTAATGGCCAACAATGTTGAGACAACAGGATTGAATGAATATGGTCAAAAACATGTTTTAGTTTATTTTCAACAAAAAACACTAGTTACAACACCGTTAAGAAGAGAACAGGAGCCAATATTTTTTGTTCGATGAGTTGAAATAAAATGTTTTCTCAGTTTTCATTGAACATGGGTCTAAACAAATCATGTTTTTAGGGGAGTTACCCCGTCAAAAACGGGTACTGCTCTTAGAAGCTGAGATGACATGACACAGTATTTGTGTTTTCACATCTTTGAAATACGCTTTAAACAGTTTACATGAAACATGGTATAAAATCATATTTATCAATTTCACTACTGCAACATAGCAGATAACTAGAAATTGAACAATATGTGGAAGACATCATATTTTGAATGAAATATGGTTCAAAAACATGTTTGAGGGATTTCAACTAGCAGTGGAGTTGATGTTTTAAACCAGTTTGACAATGAACATGGTTATAAAATAATATTTTAATCATTTCAACAATTCAAATAGCAGAATTAGTTGTAATGAGCAATAGTGGAGACAACAGATTTGAATGAATATGGTCAAAAAAAATTTTTAGTGATTTTCAACAAAAAGAATAGTACAGCACAGTAAGAAGACAACAGGAGTCAAATTATTTGTGTTCGATGAGTGAAATAAAATGTTTTTGTCAGTTTTCATTGACATGGTCTAAAATCATGGTGTTTTAGGGATGTTACCGCCAAAAACGGGTAAGTGCTCTAGAAGGGAAGCTGAGATGACATGAACACAGTATTTGTGTTTCACATCTTTTAAAATACGCTTTAAAACAGTTTTTAACAATGAACATGGATTATAGAACATCTATTTTATCAATTTCACTACACAACTATCAGAATCACTTAGGAATGGACAATATGTGGAGACAACAGATTTTGAATGAATATGGTCAAAAACATGTTTTAGGGATTCACAACAAAAAACAAGTACAGGACCTTAAGATGAGAACAGGAGTCAATATTTGTGTTCGATGATCGTGAAATAAAATGTTTTTGCAGTTTTCATTGAACATTGGTCGTAAAAGAATGTTTGAGTGAGTTACATGACTAAAACGGGTACTGCTTTTAGAAGCTGAGATGACATGACAGAAGATTCTCTTGGACATCTTTGAAATTTGTTATTTAACAGTTTACAAATGAACATGGTATACAATCATATTTTATCAATTTCCACAATTCAACTAAGCAGATTAGTTGTCCTGGGCCAATATGTTTAGACAACATATTTGAATGAATATGCGTCAAACATGTTTAGTTGATTTTCAACAAAAAACTAGTACCAGGACCTGAAGAAAGAGAACAGGGCGTCAATATTTCGTGTTCGATGAGTGAAATAAAATTGTTTTGTTCAGTTTCATTGAAACATGGTCTAAAATCATGTTTTAGGGAGGTTACCCGCCAAAAAACGGGTACTGGTGTAGAAGCTGAGATGGACAAGACAGAGTATTGTGTTTTCACATCTTTGAATATGTTTTTAAAACAGTTTACAATGGAACATGGTATAAAATCATAATTTTATTCACAATTTCCTTACAATGCAACGAGCAGATTAGTTATAATGGCCAATATGGTGGAGACAACAGATTTGAATGAATATGTCAAACACATGTTTTAGTGATTTCACACAAAACTAGTACTGGAACCTTAAGAAGAGAAGAACGGAGTCAATATTTGTGTTCGATGAGTGAAATAAAATGTTTTGACAGTTTCATTGAAAACATGGTCTAAAATCATGTTTTAGGGAGTTACACGCCCAAAAACTGGGTACTGCTCTAGAAGCTGCGAGATGACACTGACACAGTATTTGTGTTTCACATTTTTGAAATACGTTTTAAACAGTTTACAATGAACATGGTATAAAAATAATATTTATAATTTCCACAATTCAAACTAGCAGATTAGTTGTATGGCCAAAATGTGGAGGACAACAGATTTTGAATGTATATGTTAAAAAAAAACATGTTTTAGTGAGTTTCAACAAAAAACTATACGATCGCAAGCACCGTAAGGAAGCGAACAGGAGTCCATATTTGTGTTCGATGATAGAACTAAACTGTTTTGTCAGTTTTCATTGAACATGGTCCTAAAATTTCATTGTTTGAGGGAGTTACCCGCCAAAAACGGTATTGGCTCTAGAAGCTGAGATGACATGACACAGTATTTGTGTTTCACATCTTTTAAATACGCTTTAAACAGTTTACAATGAACATGGTATAAAATCATATTTTAATCAATTTCACTACACAACTATCAGATCACTAGGAAGGGACAATATGTGGAGACAACAGATTTGACTTGAATATGGTCAAAAACATGTTTTTAGGATTCCACAACAAAAAACAAGTACAAGGACCTTAAGAGATGAGAAGAGGAAGTCAATATATTGTGTTCGATAGAGTGAAATAAAATGGTTTGTCAGTTTTCATTGAAACATGGTCTACAATAAGTTTGAGGGATGTTACCTGCCAAAAAACGGTTTACTGCTTTAGAAGCTGAGATGACATGACAGAAGATTTCTTTTTCAACATCGTGGAAATTTTGTTTTAAACAGCTTCAATGAACATGGTATATAAACTCATATTTTTATCAATTCCACCATTTCAACTAGCAGATTAGTTTTTTGTCATGGCCAATATGATTTAGACAACAGATTTGAAAATGAATATGGTCAAAAACATGTTTTAGTGATTTTCAACAAAAACTAGTACGGACCTTAAGAAGAGAACAGGCAGTCCAATATTTGTGGTGCGGATGAGATGCCATAACCTGTTTTGGTCAGTTTCTCATTGAACATGGTCTAAAATCATGTTTTAGGGAGTTACCCGCCAAAACGGGTACTGGTGTAGAAGCTGTGATGACAAGACAGAGTATTTGTGTTTCACATCTTTGAAAATGTTTTAAACAGTTTTTTACAATGAACATGGTATATAAATCATATTTTAATCAATTTCCACACAATTCAACTAGCAGATTAGTTTGTAATGGCCAATATGTGGAGACAAACAAGATTTGAATGAATAGGTTCAAAAACATGGTTTTAGTGATTTTCAACAAAAAACTAGTTACTGGACACTTAAGAAGAGATAACAGGAGTCAATTATTGTGTTTCGATGAGTTGAAATCAAATGTTTTGGGACAAGTTTCATTGACATGGTCTAAATCATGTTTTAGGAGTTTACACGCCAAAATGGGTACCTGCTCTAGAAGCTGAGATTACATGGACACAGTATTTGTGTTTCACATTTTGTGAAAGAACGTTGTAAAACAGTTTACAATGAACATTGTTATAAAATAATATTTTAGTAATTGCCACCAATTTCAACTAGCAGATTAGTGGTAATGGCCAAAAATGTGGGAGACAACAGATTTGAATGTATGCTGTTGTTAAAAAACATTGTTTTAGTGATTTTCAATCAAAAAACTAGTACAGCACCGTAAGAAGAGAACAGGAGTCACTATTTGTGATTCGATGAGAGACATATAAAATTGTTTGTCATTTTTCATTGAACATGGTCTAAAATACAATGTTTTAGGGAGTTACCCGCCAAAAAAACGGGTACTGCTCTAGAAGCTGAGTTGACATGGACACAGTATTTGTGTTCCACATCTTTGAAAATAGCTTTAAACAGTTTACAAATGAACATGGTATAAAAATCATATTTTATCCATTTCACAACGCAACTAGCAGAGATCACTAGGAATGGACACTATGTGGGAGACAACAGATTTGATGAATATGGTTCAAAACATGTGTTAGTGATTTTCAACTAGCAGTGGAAATATGTTTTAAACAGCTTTACAATGAACATGGATACTAAACTCATATTTTATCATTTCCTCCACATTCAACGAGCAGATTAGTTGTATGGTCATATGTGGAAGACAAAAACAGATTTGAAAATGAAGTATTGGTCAAAAACATGGCATGTTTTAGGATTCGCAACAAAAACAAATACAGGACCTTAAGAAGCGAAACAGGAGTCAATATTTGTGAATCATGAGTGAAATAAAATGTTTTGTCAGTTTGTTTCAAACACTGTCCTAATATCATGTTTTAGGGAGTTACCAGCCAAAAACGAGTACTGCTCTAGAAGCTGAGATTGAGATGACAAGACATAGTATTTTGTGTTTCAAATCTTTGAAATAGGTTGTAATCAGTTTACAAATGATCATGGTATAAAATCCTATTATTGATCAATTTCCACCAATTCATCGAGCAGATTTTGTTGTAATGTCCATAGAGGTGGGAGACAACAGAGTTGAATGAATATGGTCAAATACATGTTTTTAGTGATTTTCAAACTAGCAGTGAATATATGTTTTAAACAGTTTTACACAGTGAAACATGGGTATTAAAATCATAAATTTTATAATTGCCACAATTCAACTATCAGATTCGTTGGGAACTGGTCCAATATTGTCGGCCGACAAACAGATTTGAATGAATATGGTCAAAAACTATTTTAGTGATTGCACCAACAACAACAAAGTCAGCCACCGTAAGAAGAGAACAGGAGTCAAATATTTGTGTTCGATGAGTGAAATAAAAATGTTTTGACAGTTTTCATCCCCCCCAATTTTTTGACACATGGTCTAAATCATGTTTTAGGGATGTTACCAGCCAAAAACGAGTACTGCTCTAGAAGCTGAGATGGCAAGACAGAGTATTTGTGTTTCAAATCTTTGAAATATGTTTTATCAGTTAACATATGAAACATGGTACTAATAAAGCATATTTTATCATTTTTCCACAATTCAATCTAGCAGATTTGGGGTGGTAATGGCCCACTATGTGGAGGACAACAAGAGTTGAATGAATATGGTTCCCCCCCCCCCAAAAACATGTTTTAGTGATTTTCAACAAAAACACTAGTACAGCACACGTAAAGATGAGAAAACAGGAGTTCAATATTTGTTGTTTCGATGAGGTGAAATAAAATTGTTTGACAGTTTTCATTGAACCATGGTCTAAACTCATGTTTTAGGGAGTTACCCGCCAAATACGTGTACTGCTCTAGAAGCTAAGATGACATGACACAGTATTTTGTTGCAACCTCTTTTGAAATACGCTTTACAACAGTTTACAATGGAAAAATGATAATAATAATATTTTATTACTTTCCACAATTCAACTAGCAGATTAGTTTGTAATGGGCCAAAAAATGTGGAGGACAACAGATTTTGAATGGATTATGGTCAAAAACATGGTTTTAGTGATTTTCAACAAAAAAACTTAGTTACAGCCAACGTATGGGAGATTAGTGCACAGGAGTCCAATCTTTATGTTCGATGAGTGACATAAATGTTTGTCCAGTTTTCCATTGACATGGTCTAAAATCATGTTTTAGAGGGAGGTTACCCGCCAAGAACAGGGGGTACTGCTTCTAGAAAGGCTGAGTTGACATGACACAGTTATTTGTGTTTCCACATCTTTCAATAGCGCCGTTACAGAGTTTACAATGAAACATGGGTATAAAATCATATTTTTCCCATTTCACAACGCAACTAAGCAGATCACTAGGAATGGAACCAATATGTGGCAGAACACAGATTTGAATGAATTATGGTCAAAAACATGTTTTAGTTTGATTTTCAACTAGCAGTGGAAATATGTTTTAACAGTTTTCCAAGAACTGGATAAAATCATATTTTACAATTTCCACATTCACTGCAGATTAGTGTTGTGATATGGTCAATATGTGGAGCAACAGTTTGATGATTGGTCAAAAATATATTTTTAGTGATTTTCAACAAAAAACTAGTACAGCACCGTAAGAAGAGACAGGATCAATATTTGTGTTCGATGAGTGAAATAAAGTTTGTGTCAGTTTTCATGAAATGGTCCTAAAATCATGTTTTAGGGAGTTACCCTGCAAAAAACGGGTAACTGCTCTAGAAGCTGAGTTGACATGACACAGTATTTTGTTTCCACATCTTTGAAATCGCTTTAAACAGTTTCAATGAACATGGATAGAATGCATATTTTCAATCCTTTCACAAACGCAACTAGCAGATCACTAGAATGGACAATATGCTTGAGACACAGATTTGAATGTAGGTCAAACTTTTTTAGTGATTTTCAACTAAAGCATGTGGAAATATGTTTTTAACAGTTCCAATGAACATGGTATAAAATCATATTTTATATTTAAACATTCAGCTAGCATATTTATTTTTGTATATGGTCCACTATGTTGACTAACAGATTGAATGATATGGTCAAGATATTTTAGTGATTTTCAACAAAAATCTAGTACAGCACGGAGAGAAACCGGATCATAATTTGTGTTCGATTAAGTGAAAATGAAAATGTGTTTGACAGTTTTCATTGCATGGTCTAAATCAGGGTTTTGGGGGGGTTTTCCCGCCCAAAAATGGGGTAATGCCCCAGAAAGCTGAATGAAATGACACAGTATTTGTGTTTCACATCTTTGAAATATGCTTAAAAACAGTTTTTCAATGAACCTGGTATAAATCATGTTGTCGTATCAAGTGAGTGGTTGGCAATTATTGCTGATAAACACAGGATTTCGCTCATTACTGACTCCTTGATCATAAGTTTATTCCCATATCACAAGCTTCAGCAATAAGTGAAAGGTGACATGAACCCCCGAGACGGCGCCGTCAGATTGGAAATGGCCGTTTCTGCCCTTTTCCTGTATACTGCCCCTATTTATAACAATGCAAAAAGCTGGTGGCTCCCTCTTCTGGCCAATCACCATTCCTCCCCTGGGACGTCACCCTCCAAAACGGCTACATTTGACCTAACATAACACCATTCCATTCTTCAAGAAAAACATTTAACAAAGCCAAATCCCAATACACGACATATCCCCCCCTTCGATGACGAATAGTCTCGAAAACAAACAGAATAGGATTTATTACTAGTAACAATTTATCTTAATTGAGTACTCTTAACATTTAACCCAAAAACATTCTCCTCCGAAGTGTAAATACCTTTCTATGAAATATGAATAACTGTTTTAAGAAGTGTGAATACATTTACTATCTTTATGAAGTGGTGAATACATTACTATGAAATATGAACAAATCTCTATGGAGTGTGTAAGAGCGAAAAACTGTCCGCAGCCATCTTTTCAAATATCCATTCCATCAATCAATACAGTAAAATTCTCTCACGGTCCCTCTGCCCCAGGCAACCACCTCGTTATACTCCAGAATACACCTCATAAAAAACAATCTATACAATGCATTTGAAAAACTATGATGCATGACTAACAAATACGAACATGTAAGCCCCTTGCAAACAAAAATCCTATCCAAAAACAATCCACTCTAAGACGTGGGTCTAACGGCCATTTCGACCCTAAAGTGGAACTCTCCCTGCTTAAACTCCCTGTCCCTAAACAGTCACCGAAATAAACAAAAACATCTAAGACTCCTCACTTGTCCCTTTCAATAACATTCAAACATCATTCTACAAAAAATTATACCTAAAATATGACACAAGTATGTATTACATCATTTCTATATTTCATTGGCAGAACAACTGGAATGTAGTCCAGTCTACAAGAACTCATGCTCCCCGTAGTCTCCTCTTCCAATTGGACTGTTTGATGTATGGAATTCGGCCACACCCTCCTTGTTTCATCTCCTCCATGATCATATTGTCCTCTTCCCATGTTTCCCCAGATGCTATCTGGAAGAAAAGAAGCAAAAAAACAGTAATATTTTTGCAAAACAACACTTTCAAATTAAACATCAATATCAACCTAAAGAATATAAAAAATGATATATAAATGAATGTATGAATCACATCCACAACCTCTTCCCCCCTGGTTCATAAAATCATACCAACATCACCCCTAATATTGAATTTTGTTTTTTTGAAAAATCATCAAATAATCAAAAATGATATTTATCCATTCAGTTCCCACTGTCCATCTCATCCAGATCAGGAACAGTCAACCACCGGCATCTGAGTGTTGTCTCCAGGCAATCACTCTCCAACCTATCTCAATATCCATAGCTTTCTCAAAGGGCAGTAACAAATTACAAACGATCACACAGTGCAATCAAAGCTGCCATTAATGTAACCCATCACTGCCCCTACTGGCCTACCTGATCTTGCAAAACCAATCTTCTTCAGATCTCCAAAACGCAATCCCTTATATTCCTTCAATGCATATATAAACCCTAGTGATGATATCTTAACTATCTTGACCAAAAGTATAACTAATTATCATCAAGGATCTTCCCACATGTGACAACCATACCATGGAAAAAAATATCCCCCCTTCATCCCGTAGATTCATCCTTCAATGATAGGCATGAAGACTATGACATGTAGCCATGTCTCTTTTCCAATCCTATTTCAAATATAGCTTCAGATTTCGCTGGTGTCCGGTGCTACCCCACCTCTTATAATGGTAGAAACCTCATATCCCAACTTCAACGTTGACATGTACAACATCCTGTCTATTCCATAGGGTAAGAATATATATGCTTTATACACCACAAACCCTTCCAGATATCTCTAAAATTCCCCATAGTCCACAATTGTCCAGCAAAAGCTAATCGTTTAAGCCATCAAAGTCCTCTGCTGTTGTTTACACCTGGTACAGAGCGAAAAGTAACATCATTTCTCATTACTACCCTAAGTTCCATGCATACCCAAAATTTATCATATAACATCAATCAGATATTCCCCATCAAACATACCCCTTACCTCATATGTTTTATTAGAACAAAAACAACATTTAGCCCTCAATTGGTTACACCTCAAATGCTTCAGGGTTCGCTGTTACCTAGATTTTACTTCACATCTAACAAATGCATACACCACAAATTAAATGTTCACTTAAAACCCAATAACACCTAACCCTAGTGCTTCAACACTTGTGTTGATCAATTGACATTTATTTTATCTGTTACTGACTGTTGCTGATACCACAGTCATGACAACCGCATAAATTTGACACATACTTGATAGAGGTCGAGCGACCCGTCTCTGACATGTGTTTGTTGCTGGAAATTCTCAACGAGCGACATGGACTCCTCAAGATTGCCTCACTGATCTTACAGAATGAGCTGCTGGAAACCTGCCCCATCTACTCACTAATTTGCACAACAGAAGAATCAAACCCATCATTTAAGTTTCTCATCGTACTTACTAACGAGCGGTATCTCTGCAGATACCTCTCCTTTTCTGTCATCTAAAATCAGAGACCTCATCCCTGTACCTCCATGATGAATCTATATTCTCTCTACTTACTATCCTGTTCTCCTATTTTAAGTCATACTTCTTGCTTACCCTTAAATTTCAGAAGTTTGTTGTCGGTGTCATACTTCCTACATTTTGCTATTGCATCATAGCGTATCATTATCACCTTCCAAAGTTACCATAAAAGTAGTTGAGGTAGTTGATGTATTAACGCTTAATATTTCTATTGGCAAAGCTACCGATATCCTATGTGTATTATCACTGTTGGAGTGACTAATGTAACAGACTTCTTCCTGAACTCCTTTGGGTGACTGTGGAGCTTCACAGATTTTCAAATCTTCCCATCATAAGCTTCACTTTTACTAATTACATAGGCCTTTAACCTCTAATTCTTAACCGGAACAAATTCTAATGCTTGCACTAGATAAGTATACTTGCTTCTCCATAATTATCTCTCCATGTGGGAGGAACGTCCCCCATCCTAACCCTAAAAGTATTTTTTTCCCTTAAAATTGGGTGTGCTGGAGCTATTGGTTGCCTTATATCAAATGCGATATATTTATGGCTTTAATAACTATCAAATGTTGAAAGAGTTAAATTGCTTCTCACTGTTGTTTTAATATACTAGAGTGTTAATGTCCTTAGTTACTTCATCCATTTTCCAAAGGCTTTTGAAGTCTTTGCTTATACTTCCATCTATCACCAGATAGTTTCCCTTTTTCCCAACGCTCAGTCCTATCTCTAATCCCTGACTTTCAAACTTTTGATTATAAAAAATACAGCCTATAACATGAACGTTGATCTCCCTGCTGGAACTGGCAACTATAGATACTCAATCACCCTCAATCTTCTCTATCATTTCAGCACCACATACTTTTCTCAATGCATCTGCTCCTAACAGATCTAAAAACTCCTACCATTTCTTCCCACCTAACTTTAAAATGTCCTTCACTACTGTTTCTCTCTCTCGTACTAACTAGACTTTGAAACTTAGCTTACTACTATCTTAGAGTTCTTCAACACTAGTTCTTCCTAACTTAATTTTTAATCTAATCTTTTTCTCCTAACCTAATTTAAAACTTATTTCCACTGATTTATTCACAAAATCCCTTTAGCTCACCCATTTTTAGAATATGTGATTGGGAAAGTCCCCACCTGTTTCTGACTTTTTTTACACACAGACGTGGCAAATGACTAACACACGGCCTTTTAGCCTAGCCTGAAAATCTCTAGTTTAAGCCATGTAACCCAGAATAACAGTCACCCTTTTAACTTTATTTTTCAGACAGATTGTCCAATATGCAGTCTAATAGATTATCATCCTTCCTATCATATTATCTTTTTTAAGCAAATGATTCCCTAAAACCCTACTTTTTTAAAATCTTCTACCAGACAGCCGTCTAGTGTACATCTTATTGTACAATTTCAATTTACAACACCATGCATCCTCTTCCGCAAAACTGCAAACAGATTTATGTCCTAATATCTATTATGTCTATTTTAATTTCTCTTTGAATTTTTATAGCAGAGGCTCCATTGCGACACCCTAAGAAGTAATTAACTGTTTTACTACCTCCAATCCCTATCCTAATTAGTTAATTTTACATAGTGATATGTTTAACCTCTTTAGGCTGAAACACAGATAAGTTTTTCCACTATTCACCATCACTTCTATATGGCGGTGTGTTTTACTTCCATTGTTGGATATTTTTTGTCTGTCCTCTCTAATCGGTGCTATCCAGCTGGCACCCCCCCTTTGTATCTGCTAGGCACTACAGGTGATCTTCCCTTGCTCCTTTATCTTCCTTCTGTTGTTTTCCTCCTGGCGCATTTCCATCACAGGTAAAGTGACCACCCTGGCCATAATTATATAACAGTCTTCTGAAAGTTTGCTGGAAGTGTACTCGAAATCTTCCTCCTCCTTCTAAGCCTTCTCGTCCCTCTTCCTCTCCAATTCTGTGTCCTGTCCAGAGACTGTCTGTGATATGGAACACCATGTACCCCCCTTGACTGGTACAATTGCCCTTTGATTATTGTTTCAGTTGAAGCTGTAACAGTGATTGTTGATTTGGTTCACTCTGATTCTTCATGGCCAAAGCCTTCTCTCTTCCATCCAGTTGTATGATTGAGTTTTCTCAGAGTTTTCCTTCGTCCTGTTCTTTCTTGCTGTTGACATATCAGAATTCTCCAAAAGCCTATATTCTAAGTTCTGTCCTCAAAATAATAATCTTACCTTCACATCTTCTTACCTTCTCTTTCTGGGCCAGTCTTTGTAAGGACAAACTCCTTTTGAATACATCAGCACCGTCAAGTCTCCTCTTTCTCGCTGTCTTCCTCTGAACTCTAATCTCTTGTATCCTTCTTCCTTCAAACTTTCCTCAGAGATCAAATCTCTAGTATCCTTCTTCTTTTCCTCTCATTGCCCCACTTCCTTTCTGATCCATCTAACAGAGTCATATCCACGCCATGACCTCTTCTCAATCACTCTACTCCTCTTCATCATCCTCGTCTTCTTTAACCTCCACTCCTTCTCTTCCAGACATCTCATTTCCTTCCTTCTGGAGTTTTTGATTCATCTTTATCGTCCGTTTCTTGCTTGTTCCTCTAGCTAGTATTCGTTCATCTCTCTCTGAGACCAACAATCACCCTCCTGGATGAATCCCTGAAGCTGAGGATAAACATCCCTAAGCTCTACGCCCTTCTCAGTAAGGTGGGGGTCATTTTGCTGAATCCTTGTTGTGAGGAAAGGTGTACTAACTTCTGCCATTAGTTTTTCCTAACCCTACTTTAGTTAAAGGATTACTATTTTTTTCCCCTATATCAACCGGTGTAATGACTTTCTGAGCCTTTATGTCCTTTCTCGCCCATTGTAACAACCCTTTTTATAGGCCTTTATCGTGAATTATATTATTTGAACTATATAGCACATATGGCTTCCCCCCCCATCTAATTATTAATATACCCCAAACAACCCCAAAAAAAAAAAAAAATCCGATAGTCCTATGTCACGCAAGTTATCAATTAGTGGGTGGACTATCTTACCCACAACCCATCAAATGCAAGTAAATGTACGTTAAGTCAACTTCAAAAGCAAATTCCCAAAACAAAGGCCTGTATACCCCTTGCTCGATAAGCCTGCTCTGATAAGTCACTCTAAATTATCTTAAATTTACAGAATAATGTCGTCCTTGATTCCCAACTCCAATCAAACCCCAGTGGATGCACAGAGCCTCCAATGGCAATTTTTTAATGAAATGAAGTATTTGCCAAGCCTATGTAAAATTGTCATAACCTCACATATCCTGTTAGGGAAGATTTTGTTGAACTAGCTGAATATCTTATCCGATCCCCTGCCTCGTCACGTGATTTCACGTTCATCACTTCCCTGTAATCTCCTCTCTCCCCTCGCTTATTCGTTCCTCCTCATATGACATAGAGACACAGAATAACATTTTCAGTAGTTAATGCAATCACTGAGTATTCCAACCATTCAATATTCATTCGTTCTACATGAATTCACTCTAAGACCTAACTCAGAACTAAATAGAATCGCTCAAAAACATTTTAATTTTATTTTAATCCTATCCGTCTATTTAATTTAATTTCATTATAACTTCCGTCAACATATCTTTAATTTATAATTCACTAACATCTCAACAATAGTTTTCATATTCAAACAAGCAAGCCCACGTTAAACTCTAAGGATTCGTGTTAAGATCTCTCTTTCTTTGTTCCCACGGCTGTCTCTTCCTGCAGCACGCCGCCCCCCAGAAATATGACAAACGTTACCCACAATCACCGTTTTTTTGTAGTTTTACTATCCCTCTCGTTTTGTGTTTAGTGCCGTAAACCAAAACGTGTCCTAATCTCGTGCGCATAAAACTCCCCCTTTCTGTAGTGTAAGTGTCGCAAAATTACACGCCATGCGCATACATTCTAAAATACTTTTTCACTCGTGGCAGGGAGATTCTTAGACCTCTCCCCAGCCCAAATCGACGGTTTAACAGTACCGGCTGTACCCCCGTTTACCCCCTCATACTCAAACAACATTTAACTAGCGCTCACAAAACATAGAACGTGATTCCACATACAAACATAATTTAAGAGGCTTTAATCCATCGCCAGTGGACCGCAACGGTCCACATGTTAGCATGCAGCATATTAGCATTTTAGCCTTTGCATTTAGCCTTATCCTGTAAATGCCCGATGTAGCATAAAAACAATGTACCGCGACATTGCGTCTTTCATTACTGTTTCCTTTGGTCCTAAATTTAGGGCTGCCGTTGAGTATGTCTATTTATATGAGGCGGATCGCCCCCCACGCAGATATCCCGTTTCGGGACAGAAGATGGGCAAGCAACCCCCAATAAATCTACTACCAAACCCCAGTCTAAAGACTGACCTGAACCTACGCGTTCCAGAAAAAGAAGAAAGAAAAGGATTTTATGGCCCACCATGCGGTCGCCCCCGTTTGGTTACGAGGGCTTATTCAATCCTAGCCATGTTCCTAACTTGTTTAACACAATTTATCTTGGCCCCGATTGTTCTTGACTTAACTATTCAAGCAACACATCTCTATAAACAATTTCATAAGCTCTACCCACTTTTTGCCACTGTTTTTTAAAAATGTATAATGGATTTGCCAGACCCCCAGTCATCAGCAAAAAACGCCACCCGAGGCACGGCCATATGGTACATTTCCCGTCCCCCCCAGTTTTTTTTACAATCACATTAAGCATCCAACCTAACAATCTCCAAAGCTGTGAGAAAAACTCACCCTTTTCTGGTTCATGACCTCCAGAACCGAAGTTAGCTTGGCGGCTAACGATTGAGCAAAGGAAAGGATGCAGAACCAGCCCCACGTTGGGCGCCCTTGTCGTATGGAGTGAGTGGCGCAATTATTGCTGATAAACAAAGGTTCCGCATCATACGGAATCCTTTATCATAAGTTTATTCAGATCACAAGCTTCAAGCATAAGTTCAGGTGACATGACACCCGGAGAACGGCCCCCGCCTCAGATTGGAATGGCAATTCTGCCCTTTTCTGTAGTCTAGCCGCCTATTTATAAACAATGGCAAAAAGATGTGGTGGCTCCATCTTCTGGCCAATCCCATCTCTCCCTGGGACGTCACCCTCCAAACGGCCTACATTTGAACCTAACATAAACAACATTCCATTTCTTCAAGAAAAACATTTAACAAAAGATATAATCCCAATACACGACAATGTGTTTATGGGAGTTTACCCGCCAAAATACGGGTACTCTGCTCTATTACTGAGGTGACATGAGATATGACTTTGAATACGTTTTAAAGCAGACAGAGTATTTAGCAGAGTAATTTGTAAGCACCAATTCTGGAGAAATCTTTGAATGATATGGTAAATAACGTTTTAAAGATTTCAACAAAAAACTAGTTTGAAGAGAACAAGATTAAAATTTGTGTGTTCGATGAGGAAATTATAATGTTTTTATCAGTTTTCAAAGAATATTTTATCAATTTCCACAAATTCAACTAGCAGTGTATTTATCATATTTTATCCATTTCACAACCAACTAGAAGATCACTAGATGGAATTAGTTGTAATGGGCCAAAATGAAATAAAATGGTTTTGTCAGTTTTCATTCAACCTGGTACAAAATCATGTTTAGGAAGAAACCAGATTTGAATGATTATGGTCAAAAACATGTTTTTAGTGATTTCAACAAAAAAAAACTAGTACAGCAACGTATGGAGAGGACAATATGTGGGAAGGAGTCAATATTTGTGTTCGATGAGTGAAATAAAATGTTTTGTCATTTTTTCACATTGAACATTGTCTAAAGCTGAGATGACATGAACAGAGTATTTTGTGTTTTCACATCTTTGAAATTTCTAGGGAGTTACCCGCAAAAAACGGGTAGTTCTCTAGAAGCTGAGATGACATGAGAAGACAGTATTTGTGTTTCACATCTTTGAAATATGCTTTAAACAGTTTTTCAATGATCATTTTGGTATAAAATCGAATTGATCAATTATCAATTCCACAATTCAACTAGCAGAGTAGTTGTAATGAGCCAATATGTGGGAGACAACAGATTTGAATGAATATGGTCAAAAACATGTTTTTAGTGATTTTCAACTAGCAGTGGAATTATGTTTTAAACAGTTTACAATGAACATGGTATAAAATCATGTTTTATCAATTTTCACAATTCAAATAGCAGATTAGTTGTAATGGCCAATATGGATTTGAATGAATATGGTCTAAAAATGTCAACTTGCAGATTAGTTGTAATGGCCAATATGTGGAAAACAGATTTGAATGAATATGGTCAAAAACATGTTTTAGTGATTTTCAACAAAAAACTAGTATATCACTGTAAGAAGAGAACAGGAGTCAATATTTGTGTTCGATGAGCTCTAGAAATGAAATAAAATGTTTTTGTCAGTTTTCATTTGAACATGGTCAATTTCCAAATTAAATCATGTTTTAGAAAGTTACCCGCCAAAATGGGTACTGCTCTAGAAGCTGAGATGACATGACAGAATATTTGTGTTTCACATCTTTGAAATATGTTTTAAACATGTTTACAATGAACATGGTATAAAATCATATTTTATCAATTTCCACAATTCAACTAGCAGATTAGTTGTAATGGTCAATATGTCGAGACAACAGATTTGAATGAATATGGTCAAAACCATGTTTTAGGGATTCGCAACACAAAACAAGTACAGCACATTAAGAAGATAAAAGGAGTCAATATTTGTGTTCGATGAGTGAAATAAAATGTTTTGTCAGTTTTCATTGAACATGGTCTAAAATCATGTTTTAGGGAGTTACCCGCCAAAAAACGGGTACTGCTCTAGAAGCTGAGATGACATGACAGAGTATTTGTGTTTCACATCTTTTAAATACGATTTAAACAATTTACAATGAACATGGTATAAAATAATATTTTATAAATTTTCACAATTCAACTAGCAGATTAGTTGTAATGGCCAAAATGTGGAGACAACAGATTTGAATGAATATGGTCAAAAACATGTTTTAGTGATTTTCAACTAGCAGTGGAAATATGTTTTAAACAGTTTACAATGAACATGGTATAAAATAATATTTTATCAATTTCCACAATTCAACTAGCAGATTAGTTGTAACGGCCAACATGTGGAGACAACAGATTTGAATGAATATGGTCAACAACAAAAAAATGTTTTAGTGATTTTCAACAAAAAACTAGTACAGCACCTTAAGAAGAGAACAGGAGTCAATATTTGTGTTCGATGAGTGAAATAAAATGTTTTGTCAGTTTTCATTGAACGTGGTCTAAAATCATGTTTTAGGGAGTTACCCGCCAAAAACGGGTACTGCTCTAGAAGCGGAGATGACATGACAGAGTAGTTGTGTTTCACATCTTTGAAATACGTTTTAAACAGTTTACAATGAACATGGTATAAAATCATATTTTATCCATTTCACAACGCAACTAGCAGATCACTAGGGATGGACAATATGTGGAGAGAACAGATTTGTATGAATATGGTAAAAAAAACATGTTTTAGGGATTCGCAACAAAAAACAAGTACAGCACCTTAAGAAGAGAATAGGAGTCAATATTTGTCTTCGATGAGTGAAATAAAATGTTTTGTCAGTTTTCATTGAACATGGTCTAAAATCATGTTTTAGGGAGTTACCCGCCAAAAACGGGTACTGCTCTAGAAGCTGAGATGACATGACAGAATATTTGTGTTTCACATCTTTGAAATATGTTTTAAACAGTTTACAATGAACATGGTATAAAATCATATTTTATCCATTTCACAACGCAACTAGCAGATCACTAGGAATGGACAATATGTGGAGACAACAGATTTGAATGAATATGGTCAAAAACATGTATTAGGGATTCGCAACAAAAAACAAGTACAGCACATTAAGAAGAGAATAGGAGTCAATATTTGTCTTCGATGAGTGAAATAAAATGTTTTGTCAGTTTTCATTGAACATGGTCTAAAATCATGTTTTAGGGAGTTACTCGCCAAAAACGGGTACTGCTCTAGAAGCTGAGATGACATGACAGAATATTTGTGTTTCACATCTTTGAAATAAGTTTTAAACATGTTTACAATGAACATGGTATAAAATCATATTTTATCAATTTCCACAATTCAACTAGCAGATTAGTTGTAATGGCCAGTATGTGGAGACAACAGATTTGTATGAATATGGTCAAAAACATGTTTTAGTGATTTTCAACAAAAAACTAATACAGCACCTTAAGAAGAGAACAGGAGTCAATATTTGTGTTCGATGAGTGAAATATAATGTTTTGACAGTTTTCATTGAACATGGTCTAAAATCATGTTTTAGGGAGTTACACGCCAAAAACGGGTACTGCTCTAGAAGCTGAGATGACAAGACAGAGTATTTGTGTTTCACATCTTTTAAATATGTTTTAAAGAGTTTACAATGAACATGGTATAAAAACATATTTTATCAATTTCCACAATTCAACTAGGAGATTACTAGGAACGGACAATATGTGGAGACAACAGATTTGAATGAATATGGTCAAAAACATGTTTTAGGGATTCGCAACAAAAAACAAATACAGCACCTTAAGAAGAGAACAGGAGTCAATATTTGTCTTCGATGAGTGAAATAAAATGTTTTGTCAGTTTTCATTGAACATGGTCTAAAATCATGTTTTAGGGAGTTACCCTCCAAAAATGGGTACTGCTCTAGAAGCTGAGATGACATGACAGAATATTTGTGTTTCACGTCTTTGAAATATGTTATAACCCTCCCGTTGTTCTGTTATTCTGTACACACGCCGTGCTCTTCGTGTCGAACTGTCCCCCTCTCACTAAAGGCCCAATTGGAACATGTGGGACAGTATGCGTGCGAACAGCCTTTGCAGATGTATTTGTTACACCTGGTGTTTTACAGTCCTTCTTTGTGGGGCAGACCTGACACCTCTTCCTCTTACTGGGTTGTGCGGGGTCGGGTGCTTGGGTGGTCCGGTGCTGTGGGGGCGTGATCCCG
Organism: Coregonus suidteri; assembly: GCA_036851935.1. Classification (NCBI taxonomy): domain Eukaryota; kingdom Metazoa; phylum Chordata; class Actinopteri; order Salmoniformes; family Salmonidae; genus Coregonus; species Coregonus suidteri. Next base: position 41,463,503 of record CM072220.1, read on the forward strand.
GGGCTGATCACGATACGTAGCCCTCTGAACAGCTTTGACGAGCGCCGCAGAGGCTTCGGTGCTAGGGAGACGGTCCCTTCTTTGTATGAACGGAGTCACTAGTGCCTTTTCCCAGCTGCTCGAGGAACACCCTCCTCTTGTTTCGCTTACCAGGCATCCAAGTAGGGTTGAGCTCTCGCCATATGACAAAAGCGTTGTAAGAGGACACATCAAGGATGTTGTGGAAGATGACCAGGGGCCAGCGCGCGGTCATCCTCCTGCAGCTGTAGGTTCCAATCACCTTGTCTAGGTTGTCCACACCTCCCTTGTTGCTGTTGTAGTCTAGGACGATGGCCTGCTTCTTGTCCTGGCGACGGCTAACGTGAGCCTCGGTGTGCAGCGTGCTCAGGAGTAAGACATTCTTGTTTTTCTTTGGCAGGTAGGACACTAGAGCGGTGGTGGGCGTGAAGGCGAACTTGGAGGAGAAGAGGAGCCTGTCCTTTGAGGTGAGCAGCGCCTGCGGGAGCTCTGGCTTGTTCTTTCTGACTGTGCCGACCACGGTGACGTTCCTCCTCAGGAGCTGGCGCGCGAGCTCGTATGAGGTGAAGAAATTGTCGCAGGTGACGTTGTGACCCCTGAGTCCCTGCGTCAAATCGAGCACAACCCTCATCCCCTGGTTCTTCTCGGGGCCTCCGCATGTGGCCTTCCCGGTGTAGACCTGCATCTTCCAGGCGTAGCTGGATTTGGAGTCGCAGGCCACCCAGGTCTTGATGCCGTATTTGGCCGGCTTGCTTGGAATATACTGGCGGAAAGGACATCGGCCTGGAGGAGAGAGAGAGAGAGAGAGAGAGAGAGAGAGAGAGAGAGAGAGAGAGAGAGAGAGAGAGAGAGAGAGAGGAGATTAGCTTTAGCGTGTTGTGTTGTGTACAGTGTTGTTGTGCTCTTGTACGGTGTTGTTGGCCCGGCACACCTCTGAAAGGGACCAGTTGCTCGTCCACCGTCACGTCGGGCCCGGGGTTGTAGAGGAGCGGCAGCCTCTCGACCCACTTGTCCCAGACCTCTCTCACGGCTGCAAGTTTGTCACCGCCGCCTGCTGCGCGTCTCTCGGCTCTGGTCTGGCGGTCGTCGAAGCGAAGGAGTCTCGAGTAAGCGTGAAAGACTTTGAGCGGCATGGTTGCGCGGAAAATGGTCCTTCCGCTCTCGGCGTCCCAGAGACTAGAGGCTGCTTCGCCTCGGGACCTGTACACGCCGGCTAAGATGAGCAGCCCTACGTAGGCTCGCAGGTCTGTGGAGTCCATCGCTTTCCAGCGGCCGCCGCGGTCGCGGTCGTGGTCTTCGTGGTCGTCGGCGTAGTAGCGGTGGTCGTCGTCGCCGCAGCCGTCGCCGTCGCCTCGGGCTCCGTATTTTCGAACGCCCTCCAGATTGGTCATCTCCAGGATGATGTTTTCTATCTCGGGTGTGAAAAACAAGCGGAACGTGGAGAGGATGTCGCGGGCTTGGCCTACGGTCTGCCTAATAGGCCCGGGCCTCATGTCCTCCGGCACCTCAGCAACCGGCCTGTTGCTTTTTGCCGCTGCGGCGGCCCCTCCGACGCCCCGATTGTTGTCACAGGGCACCGAGAACCATTGGATTTGGCCGTTTCTCGACATGAATGTCTCTCTTTCCACTCAAGGGATATCGTGTTGTGTTCTGGGGCTGATGCGGCGGCGGCAGCGGCGGCGGTCTCCTCGCTCTCCTTCACCTTCACCTTCCCCTTGTTCTTCTCCTTGTTCTTCTTCTTCTTGTTGGTCGTCGTCGTCGTCGTTGTGGTCATCTTCGTCGTCGTTGTTGTCGTCGTCATTGTCTCGTTCGTCTTCTACGCCTTGGCCTTCTTCTACTTGGACATCGTCCTCGTCGTCGTCATCGTCGGCGTCTGCGGCTGCGGCGTCGTAGTCGTCGTCGTCGTCCTCTGTGGTCTCCTCGTCCTCTGGGTTGTATTCCTCCCCTTCTTCTTCTTCGGACGCTTCCTCGTCTGCTTCCTCGTCGCAGTCAGAGTCATTGGAAAATAAATGTTCTAGGACCTGTTTGGCCATGAAACGCACAGCACTCATAATAGCTTCGGCACCCAGGCTGGGTGAAGTCCCCAAGACCTCTCTCTTCTGGACGTGTCCGGACATGCCACGGAGGCAATATTAGTAGTAGTAGTAGTAGTAGTAGTAGTAGTAGTAGTAGTAGTAGTAGTAGTAGTAGTAGTAGTAGTAGTAGTAGTTGTTGTAGTTGTAGTTGTAGTTGTAGTTGTTCTTGGTGTTTGTTTACGGCTTATCTAGTAGCTCTGGCTCAGAGCTTATGCCTCTAACGTGTAGCCTGGGTCATTTTGACCCCGGGCAGGACAAGACAGGACAACGCTAGGGGTTATACAGCAACTCGCTCTAACACTCTGACACGTAGCCTTGGTCTTTTTGACCCGGACAGGACAGCGGGAGGGGATATACAGCCACTAGCTCTAACACCTAGGCTCTGACACGTAGCCTGGGTCCTTTTGACCCGGACAGGACAGGACAGCACAGCGGGAGGAGATATACAGCCACTAGCTCTAACACATAGGCACTGACACGTAGCCTGGGTCCTTTTGACCCGGACAGGACAGGACAGCGGGAGGAGATATACAGCCACTAGCTCTAACACATAGGCACTGACACGTAGCCTGGGTCTTTTTGACCCCGGACAAGACAGGACAACGCGAGGGGTTATACAGCCACTCGCTCTAACACGTAGGCTCTAACACGTAGCCTGGGTCGTTTTTTGACCCCAGCCAGGACAGGACTGGACTGGACTGGACAACGTTAGGGGTTATACAGCCTCTCACTCTAACACGTAGCCTGGGTCTTTTTGACCCCGGACAAGACAGGACAACGCTAGGGGTTATACAGCCACTCGCTCTAACATGTAGGCTCTAACACGTAGGCTCTAACACATAGCCTGGGTCGTTTTGACCCCAGCCAGGACAGGACAGGACAACGCTAGGGGTCATACAGCCACTCGCTCTAACACTCTAACACGTAGCCTGGGTCTTTTTGACCCGGACAGGACAGCAGGAGGGGATATACAGCCACTCGCTCTAACACCTAGGCTCTGACACGTAGCCTGGGTCTTTTTGACCCCGGAAAGGACAACGCTAGGGGTTATACAGCCACTCGCTCTAACACGTAGCCTGGGTCGTTTTGACCCCAGCCAGGACAGGACTGGACTGGACAACGCTAGGGGTTATACAGCCACTCACTCTAACACGTAGCCTGGGTCTTTTTGACCCAGACAGGACAACGGGAGGGTTATCAAAGACCTATCATTTTACAGTGGTACAATGCCGACATCTAGTGGTCATACAACATACAGGGTGAACGAAAACACATGCAAACGCAACGCATAACCGCAAGGGGTGCTTCACCGGCTTGTGGACTGTGCTTTTCTAATAACTAATAGCTAATTTTCTAACACGCTGTCCTTGGACAGTTGAATGGAACCTAGATTAGGCTTCACTGAGCCTTGCAATGATCATGAGCACATTTACCTAGGTGTGCTTGTGTGTGCATTCTCATCGTCTCCCCCTAGCGTTCCTATAGTGTCCTTACCTATTCAGGCATAGGCAATAGCGGCTGCAATGATCTGATACAAGTGTAATGAATATGCTAGTTCGGATATGATAGCAATAACGGAGAGACAGATCTAAAGGATAAATAAACATAAACAATGAAATGAGAGACACAGACGTGTTCAATGACATGTTTAGTTGTTTACGTTTATTCGGTGTCATTGACATACAACATGCTGTACGGGGAACTAGTGATCGGCCTCAGCTGGTGCTAGATCCAGGGTCCAGGAAATCTTGTGGTGTTGGTTGTTTCCAACGATGACTGTTGCCCCTGTCATCTTCTTTACTTTTAGTCTTGTGAAGGTTGGACTAGGAGTTGCTGCGGTGCTGCAAATTGCACGTGTCTCACGGGGTAGTCAGACAAGCTTTTCACTGACGGGTCGACGTAGCTCGCAAGCATGGCTAACAGAGAGTCGAGATGGTGGTAGTGTGTCAACTCTAGGTACATGGGTCTTGTGAAGGGACTGTCCTTGGGTCCTATCATTGCATTGACTCCGTCACGGCTGAGGGATTTCACATTGACACGGTCCAGGGTTTCCTTCTCGTGATCTGTCAGGGTCCTGTTCTTCAACAGGAGACAGTTGTACCACGAGGCCATTGCGTTAGTCGATTCGGTGGGTGATCCTGGTGTAGATTACTGGTGGCGATGTAGGAGTGTATAGGAGGTCTGCTTGGGTTATCCGAGGTGGGTGGGTTTGATGAGAGCGCAGAGCGAGTTGTTGTCACAGTGATCGACTGGGCAGAGTTTGCTGTGCCCAGATAAGGTTTCCCCAGAGGAGCGCTCAGTGACAATCGCTCTCGAGCCTAACCCGTATATAGTTCCTCATGCGGTCCCGGTGATTTTCGTCTAGACATCTAGATATTGACGGCTCTAACTGACGTATCCTCCTTCGGAGCAGTTTGGTATTGACTGCAACCCGCCACCAATATGATGAGCGTGCCTCCCTGGAGTCTTCCGACATGGACACGAACTGTACCTGGGCTATGGGCTTGCTGAAATGTACACTGCGGTGTTGGTCTTGTTGCTTCTTGTTGTTCTTCTCATTCACGGTTGTCTCCACTTGATCCTCGCCCGGTACCTGGGCTATGGGCTTGCTGAAATGTACACTGCCGTGTTGGTCTTGTTGCTTCTCGTTTTTCTTCTCACTCACGGTTGTCTCCACTTCATCCTCGCCCGGTACCTCGCTTCGGCGTCTGCGTCGTGGAGGACTTTCGTGATTTGAGCACTCGTTTTGCACGTCACACAGGGCATTGCATTGGGATGTCATGGAGGATTGGGCTGTCTCGGTAGAGAGGTTGTGATCGTTGTGCCCCAAGCACCGTTTCTTGGTAATCGGTCTGGGTTTAGGTCTGTGTGTATCGATATTGGCCTCGTGAGACATCATGTATGCTGTTCGAAACCTAATGACTCGGTTCTATGATTATTATACTGTAGCGTCTATGGGATCTGTGTGTGTGTGTGTGTGTGTGTGTGTGTGTGTGTGTGTGTGTGTGTGTGTGTGTGTGTGTGTGTGTGTGTGTGTGTGTGTGTGTGTTTGTATATATGGTTAATGTAGGGTGGTGTGAGATGTATTAATGTGTGCCATTCGCATGTAAATATATATGTCCGTACACACTGCACGCATAGCCCTATAGTGAAGGTCTTTACACAGTCTACCACTATCCTATCTGCCACGCTTGTCCGGTTGGAATAAAGAAGTGGCGTGAGTCGGTAATATGTACCCAGCTCATGTACGCTTTCATATCATCCCTACCTACACCTGTGAATGTTGTCTATGTTCCTATGCATAGTATTGTTATGTTGAAGTGATGAACCTGTGTCAATAAAGGATACACCAGAGGCTAAGACGATTTGTTCCTTGTCATTTATTCACTGTCATTTACTCACATTTACACCACAAAAATCACATACATATTTCAGGTTGAAATGCACACGGGAGGGTAGTCCACTAGTGGGACACGTAATGTTCATCGCCAACAACCAAGTAACAAAGGCACAATAGGGACAACATGTGTTAAGCTACACAACTGATTTTACATTGTAAGGAGACCTAGGGTCTATCCATGAGGGACAGTGTCAAGATTGTTTTGCATTCCTTCTGAAGCTCCGGGTCTTGTAGACAGCTTTGTGTTTCGGGCGATGCAGATCTTTACACCGGGGACTGGGGCTGTAAACACAACGCACAACACCGTGCACAACGCTCAACATACTCTGGGTTCCATGAAAATATCACTACTATAGCCATACCAAACGGTCTGGGTAAGGTCTAGCGCTACCATCCCCTCGGTTCTCAGCTCAGACAGAGGTGGAGATTACAGAGACGATGGATGGAGGTCCTTACATGAAGCTGGACTGCGAATTGTAAGGGTTGACGTTTCTGCTGCTCATGTAGTCTCGAGCTGAGGAGGGTATGGTCACCACATCCGGGATGTCTCTCTGACAATCAACCGGGATCCTTTCGTGCTTCCCCTTTAGGATGGTAGATGTCAGCACCATGGTCACCACGTACATGAGGTAGATTATGATATTGAACACGGCGATAGCGCACTCCATGTTATGCAACCTCTGCTGGTTGCTGATCAGAGGTCGGTACAGCAACTCCATGCAGCCTGCGATCACGGCCATGAACAGCTCAATGTTCATCATGATCAGGCACGTCAGCACGGTCCTGGTGCTATTGGTAGACTCCGGACCCCCGTAGGAGCCCTCGGAGTCGTCCAGTTTCCTTTTGCTCTTGGCTGCGAAGTAGCTGAGCACTATGCTCACCACCATGGCCAGGCAACCGAGCGTGATGAGGGCTATCCGCGCGTGGATGTAAGCGTGCTGGTATTCGGGTCTGCCTTCGGAAGGAGGCGACTGCGTTGCGGCTGAGTCCAGCCGGCCCGTGGTCCTGGTAACGTGCCTGTTGTCAATGAAGTAGAGAACGTTGTTGGGAATGGTGAGAAATCCCACGATGAGAGAGGTGATGACTGCAATGGCACCTCCCAGCTTGCCCCTGAAACGGACCTTGCTCAGCATGGGGCCGTTAGGTACCGCTGACATTCTGCTGTTAAACAGATCTTTGCTCTTGGATATCAATGACTCGAAGCCTCCAAGGCTTGGTTTCTTGCGATTCATATCTCTTTTAGGGAATCGCTGGCCTCCTCCCTGGGTTCCTAGGTTACCCGGGTTCTCTTTGTCCTTCCTTATTTACTCACGTTGCGAGATTGGGAGTACCCGAACGGTCCTCTTTTCTGTGGTTTTGTTTATCAATGGGATCCGGTTATAGTATCAGCCTACCAATCCTTGAACATTTAATACAATGAAGCTCCAAGACCCCGTGATCGAGTTCTTAGGCTCAGGAGGTGAACGATGTGCGAAGTCTACAGGCGACCACCGTTGGTACAAGGTTCAGGGTATCACCAAAACCATACACTCCATGGTGTACTGCAGGAAGCGGTCATCCGGTCACAACATGATAAGCATGGATCTGTTCACCAGGGTTGTAAAGGACCTGAACGCCAACCCGGAGAGCTCGCTCCAGTGGGTGCCTGAGTATGTAAGAAACCTGAATGCTCCCGAGTCCAAGGGCACCAAGTTCACGGAAGACCTGCTGCAACTGGTGAGGTCTAAAGCCCTGACCCCAGATGCCTGCAGACGCCTGTGGGACAGGAGCCGTATGTCCACCGGTATAGGCGTTGCGGTAGACGCACAGTGCAAGGACGTGTTCAACGGAAAGAAGAAGATAAGTGACGTGGGGCCCGTGTCTCGCCTCATTCTCACACAGCTCGAGGCCCTGTGCCTGACTCCCATTTGCGCAGGCCTCAAGGTTGCCGGTTTGCCCACGCCCGATATGTTCGGTGAACCCGGATCCTACACGTACCACAACGGCTGTACGCGAGGCTGCAAGGCCATCCGTGACACATGGGGCTCCTACACCGAGGTGGACCTTGTTGCCCACGACACAGTAAATGACAACATAGCGCTGCTGGAGCTCAAGACCAGGAACAACGACATTATCGACCAGACTACCCTGTGGCGATACAACACTCAGCTGTGGCTGACCTGGGTGATGTTCTCGCTCACGTACCCGAGCATGGCAGAGCGGTCAGCCGCATACCTTGTGATAATCAGACCGGGGACCAACCAGGTTACCATACGGAGTTGTTTAAGGCCCACGATATCTAAAAGTATACGCAGCAAGTTCCCGTGGCTCAACTGTTTCTGCACCCAGGTGCTTAATTGTCTAGCCCCTATGTGTGTGAACATGAGAGTCGAAACTCAGCTGGCCTCCTCGGCAAGTAGACGGGTATCCTGGGTAGACCCTAAAGACCTGTGTTATAGGAACATAATGTTCAACCAGGAAAAAATTAAAAACAGGAAGACTGTAGATGGGCCATTGACCTGGGTTTCGGATGATGTCTCTCGTGTTGAAATCGACCAAGATCACGACAAGGAAGATCACGGCTAAGAGGAATACAAAAAAAAACGTACATGCGGTGTACATTTTACATGTTCTCTTTGTATAGTCCTTTAGCAGGACTCTCCCTACGCCACAACACCACAGCAGCAACCAAGCACCAAGGAAAACACTTACCGAACCAGGACTAACATCTCCACACGTAGAGCGTGTAGCCCAACTAGGGCTCATTTGACCAACCCCGGGCCCCTAGCCTAGAGCATTTGTCAAAGGGTGCATAACCACATCCAACCAAGGTGTGCACTGGGCTTAAATGTGGGCCAGGTTAGACTGTCCGTGTGCACAGACTATAGACCTACTCCATTTGGCTGTTACTCGATCGGATAACGCTTTGAACCGAAATGGGGTTGAAACACAAGGCTATCCACGCAATGCTCGCAAACCCTCACCTGGCACCGTTCGAATTGATCGACAGACCCTGCAAGCGACAGGATTGGACTCTGATAGACCATCTCATGGTAATCCACAAAGTGAAGGAAAGTGACTACATCGAGGGTGATTCTCAGGCGTCCATAGTGAACATGGCCAGAACTCTGGCACTTTGCTACATCTCTGAGACTGCAGCCAGCCTGTGTGTAGTGCTCGTAAAGGACGGCTCCGTGGCCCAGAAACCATCCGTGAGGGAGCTCAGACTCAACCGAACCCCTGTACCTCACATAGAGTTCTGTAAGCGTAATCTGTGCGCCATAGAATACACCATGATGAAGCTGTTGGCCGACATGGGTATGAAAAACGACTTGTTTCTAGTGACCGGTGCCAAGGGAGACTCCTCCGAGGGCGAGCTCCTAAAGGGAACCTCGGTCGATAACCTGGTGTCTTTCCACCAGAAGTACCTGGAGTACCGGGAGTGCCAGGACGACATGTTATTCGCAAACATGCTCGACCGTTTCGAAGATCTGAATCCCGCAGAGTGTCAACTCTCCGCCGTAGATCCCGCAGACGGCTCGATAGACAGACCCGAGGGACTCGAGGGCGTCTTTGTGGCGACCTTCGCGGACCCCGAGACTATACAAGTGTCTGTATTGCGGGACGCGTGTCTACGGTGTACCACCACAGAGGCCGACACGCTGCTCGTGGAGTTGGCAAACATTCTGAAGGGTAGTGTGACCGTGTGCACCGGAGATTCAGATGTGGTGGCCGTGCTGACGGCTTGCGGCCGCGAGGGCATTACCATGAGGCTAGACAACAAGAGCTACCACGAGGATCGAGACATGCACATGTCAACCTTTGGAGAGCTGCTGTTTGCCATTCCCGAACACAGCACCCAAAGAAACATGGCGTTTGGGGAGCTGGCTTCGAGCGAGAATAGGTTCCGAGTGCTTTCCGACATCTCAGCCGAGGAAGAATACCTGCTCTCCGGGCGCCTCGAAAACAACACGACGCTTTGGAGGTCATTCTGGATGATCACGGCAATGTCAACTTTAAAGAGAAACTAGCTAGGTACCTTTACCTAGGCGGGATCAGGGGATCTCTCTACTGCACCTTTCTGTATAGGTTCTTTGAGTCAACCGCACGGAACAGATTGCACGGTTTGGCCCTGGCTGTAAACAACGGCCGTCTCTGTGCCGAAACAGCCTGTTATATCTTCGAAACCCTGTGCCCCACATCTGACGAGAGTCCGCTATCGAGATCCGAATCGGATAACCCCCCGTCTACCGGCAAGAAGAGGACGATCTCCTGTGTCGAGGGACACCAAGTCCCCGACCTCTACCTAGACAAAGACGCAGAATATAAGGTGGTCCTGATGAAAGAACAGAAACATGTAATGAATTGCCTCAAGCGGTTGAGTAAAGCGTACATGAACGGGATGATACCGAGGGGCAGTTACGGACGTTTCTTGAGGTTGAACCGATCAGGGCCCCACTTTTACATGCGCGTGAAAGGAGATGTACTCCGAGACGAGACAGACCGAACGGAAAAGCTGCTTTTCATGATTCTATGTGGGACCGATTATAACATCGTTCCTATGGGACTAGGGATGAAGAGATTGCTGACCGGAGTGGTGACCAACTACCAGTCATTTTCGTCTTGGTGCAAAGAGGTGAAGATGCTACTGTGGGGAGCAGGATCTCCTCGGGAGTGTGACTATCACACTATGGGTATGAAGCTGGCTGATATCACAAAGATCCCAACAAAGACCCGGTCTAGGTACTGGACAGAGTTGAATTGCGGATTAATGGCTAAGACCATGAAATATGTCTGGGAATTGTGGAACCTGGAGAGGCCTAGACCCGGACCCAACTATGGGTTCTCTGTACACGACGGCGGTGGCATAGTCCGCTTTGACTGTGACACCTCTAATGAAATGGAACCTTGAGGCCGTGATGATGATGTTTTACATGCTGTTCTATATGGACAGCAGAGGATGTGAGGTGACTGTGGTCTGTCTGTACGAAGTGTGTTATGCTGTATACAATAAACTCTATCATACCTATCTGACTGAAATACATCTAGTCTCTTACTCTAGTCTCTTACTTATAAAGCTTGTCATTTGATAAGGTCTGGAACATCACGGGGCCCTTGTCAATGTGCACCACATGTGCCCTAATGTGGACAGTAATGAGGACAACATACGATAACATACATATGACAATATGTATAGGATATACTATACTCGCTAAGGTATACGTGCACATGCAATAACATCTTCTCTGAATGGTCTGAATGGTGTAGTAGATGCACACATACCCATGCTTGGATATATGAGCGAGGATGGACCCAAGATAGGCTGGCATATCAGACCACTTACCACTGTTAGACTGCCTTTGACAATGGAATAATTGTATGGATGTAACCCTCTGGCCTTGAAATGAACAAGGAGACACAGGTGTTTCACTCTTTCCACTCACAGGTGTTTATTTCGTTTGTAGTACACAGATCTTGGTTGGTTTGGTAAAGGACTCAGCTCTACTAGTCAGGCACTACATAACACAAAGACATCTTCCATAGACATTGTTGGCATATCAAACACATGCATGTTAAACGAAAACACTACCAAGGAGATGAAACTCCTATTGGCCTCAGGGACCGTAGTGAAGGGTGTATTGCCCCTGAACAGTTGTTCCAGTGTATTAATCAATGCCATTTGATCTTTTCGGTGTACACGGAACTCTGATTCTTCTTCAGGAAGCAGTTGACCATGATCAATCAGTACTTCTATTGCGGGCATGATACGAGTGATCCTCTGGATGTAGGAACACATCGCAGGCATAGACAGTAAATCGTTGACTCTATCACCAAGTGCGCGTCGCACCTTGGTTGTGAGGTTATATTCGGGAGGATCCGTCCTGACTGAAACAGACACACAGACACATAGAGTACCTTAAGTTAAGAGCGAGTCATGATCAACATATCCAGGCCTTGACTTCACAGTACAGTTGTTTGCACTCACCGATTTTTCCCCTGGTCCGCACATAAACAGGTCATCATATAGGTAGCGATCTCTCTCACGTATAACCTCGAGGAATCCAAATGCCCGTTCCTCGGTCTTGAGGCAGTGGTCGATTAACTTGTACATCGTCGTGACCCTATTGGTCTTACTGTCATATGACCTGAGTGTATCCCCACCATCCGGGTATCGCGTGAGGACTTGTTCAACGGTACCTCCGATCACTGTATGCCTCTCTGCTATGTCATCCTTGAACCGCTCCAATGTATTACGATACTCCATTATACAGGCTGATGTTGTTTGTGACCGTGAATGTATATGTGGTAAAGGGGTTACTCCTTCATATGTGTGACTGTGAATGTATATGTGGTAATGCGTTAATCCTTCATATATATATACCCCATGTCTGGATGAATGGTCTAGTAGAGGTACCCCTGTTTGGATACAAGAGCCGTGAGCTTGGATGTACCCAACCTCTGCTGAAATATCAGCACCTTTGCCAATTGCATACTTGTATAATGTTTGTGGTTACTCAATGCATCATCGGCTAATAAACATCCACAGGCATTATGTGTAGTGAGGTATTCCATCATTTATTTTGTCTCACACATATAAACACAGCAAGGACATGATGATTATTACAGATATATGTTGTATATAGTGTATTGTATGTACATCCGACAGTTGTGTGAAGAAGAAGAAGAAGAAGAAGAAGAAGAAGAAAAGTCCCAGGGTGTAGAAGGGCTAGGCCGAACGCTGTCTTCCTAACCACGGGTCCCGGTGTCACACGATCTTTTCAGGTTCTGTAGAGTGAAACACAGAGTGGGAGTGAGACAACCGTAACCTGACCACTGGTCACAGTTGCTGCTTTTATATGTACGAACGTAAGATGTCCTTACCCCTTTCCACAGCTCCGATCACCGACACATCTGTAGCGCAGATGACATGTACGTCCTCCTGCATGTTTGGCACATCATACCTCGTATCGCCAAACGAACAAGTCGTGGGAACGTACACAGGGTGGTACAAAGGTGAATGTGGACTCGAACATGGTTTATAAATACGGGACCGTCTGCTACGGGTCCAGTAGGTGATCAACACCAGCCCAAAAACAATTAACAATGGAGCCCCGATCAAGCTGATTTTGAGCCACCCGTCTTTGTTGTTACTCCACCAAGACTTAGTACTGTAGTAGTCGTAGTAGTCAACCATTGTGTCAACTATTGTGAAGAGCTGAGAGCCCACTACTTTGTGTAGCTTACTTGAATCCAAATTTCATGCCCTAGACATATACTTTTTTTTAAGAAATCACCGATTGTTAGTAGTTTAGACAACCCCACACCTGCACTGACAGTGTTTTTTTTTATGTCCGCTTTGACAATGACCACTCGCCACACACTATTAGTATATAAAGAATTATTTCATTTTAATATACACAGGTGGCACATACATCGTGACAGTACATTGAAACCGCATTGCAAGCAAATAGCCTTCAGTGTTGTCCATGGTTTAAACAGTGTGCGGTGTCGTTGCAGCTCCATTAAAATCAGTGTAGTCACCCGGGATCACTGTGTTGTTGATCTGTCCGCAGCTGAGGTTAGTTCCACAACCAGGTCAATTTCCTCGAGATAGGTGAAGATCAGACTCATCACAACCAATGTGCGTTTATGGTGATGGGATACAATCATGTCTGCTAGGTCACAAACGTCTAGCCTCTCACTACGTCCGTAGGGAATACGCTCATACCCCTTGATGATTTCCCATGTCAGCAACAGTTTCACTCGTTTCACAGTAGCATCACTGAGGTTCCACATTGTGTCTTGAAATGATGTCTTTATCTCCGGGTTCCAACGCATATCATACTTCACAAGTTTCTCAAGGCCGTGAGCCTCGAGATCCGACACTTTGAAGTCAGGGTTGTGCCTTTTGAGTATGTGGACCAGAACATCCCAGGCTACATTATTGTTCAGGTAGGCCTCCATCATATGGATCAGCTTCTCGGGGTGTTTCATATCAGGCCTCAGCTTCCTTTTCATCATGGCAATGCTGTCTGTCAGTTTACCATCTAGGCCAAGACCTTTGTGGTCTTGTATAGCTGCCACTACTTTATCATAGACATCTTTATGTCTCATTAGGTAGTTGGCCATTTTGAACTTCTGAGTCAGTTCCATTCTGTGTGTCTGCTCTGGCCTCTCAGAGAGCTGGACATGCAACTGTGTAAATACTGTATGTGATCCTGTTATATCGTTGTATCGGTCCTCCATCCCTGTGTAATACATCCAGACCTTACCGCATGGTGAGAGACAAAGTGGAAGGTGGACAAAGTCTAGAGGTCCCATAGATGCTGTTACTTACCATTTTATACATCTCGACCTAGGTTCATGTAGACTACCCACAGTTGCAAGTCATGGCTGTACACGTATACCTCAAGAGATGGAATCAATGTCACCTGAGTGACAAACTCAAGGATGTCACATTCGATAGGTTCCTAAGCCCCCCAAACAAACAGGTGATGGCTGAATACGGAGAAGTTTTCGCTAAGCACCATCGGAACCTTTGCGATACTCTACGAAAAGCGCTGATGCAGAAACTGTTGGTAGATCGGACAGACGCTGTTACACCTACGCCATGGAAAAGTACAGGCACAGATCCCAGCGGTCTAGCGTCGACCATGAAGAGACTATCGGTCAAGGATCGACTGGGCGTCAGGAGAATATTCTTCAACTCTTCACCCCGTGACACAGACATGGGTTCCACTGTCACCAACTGTGAGCGACGTGTCTCCGCAAGGGACCGAATGGGGGTCCCGTGGAGAGCCAACAACTGGAGGCGAGAGAGAGGATTCAGATTGAGACCGGTGCACAGGATGGGTAACAAGCACTCTGAGTGTACTGGTACCAACATGGTCACTGGCAGACACAGTAGCCATAGAGCTCACCCTCATCGACCTCACCCTCATAGAGAACGTTCACGTCGAGGCGGATACCCTGGGCACAGAGCTAACATGTTGAGATTCAGAAACAACTACAATGACTGACCTGATAATGGCTGACTGAGGGCGCAGCTCTCAGGCATATGCGTATGTGTGATCGGGGTCCTTGTAATGTGACAATATGTGAAAATAAAATGATGTCTACACAGAGGTGTGACTGTGAGCAGTTTATTTATTTCAATTCATTCTTTACATGTCAATGCAATACTCGACAGTACACTACATAGGGATAGATATACCAAATCTCCACTCACTACACATGGTCAAAAGTGGTGTATATAAAGGTGTGTATTCAACATGTATATTCTAAATTGACATTCACAAAAGAGGACATCAAACCTGCCTATCTAACTGCCTATCACAGAGAAAGACAGTCCATCCCTGGGGGTGTGTGGAGCTATAGCACTTCAGCCCAGTCCTGTAGCCTTCTGAATGTGTCAACAATCTTCTTCCATAATGCTGACCAACATCTCTGACAGGGCAAGGGGATACACATACTCCTATTCCGGCTCTGGTGTAGCTGTCCTGCTGACCAACATCATGTGACAGGCCAAGGGGATACACGTACCCCTCTTCCGGATCTGATGTGGCTGTCCTGGGAACCCCACAGCTCCAGATCATCGGCATCGTGTAGGTCAAATTACTCTGGGGATTGGAACCCACCCGACGGTGGTGTTGGTAGAAGCAGGTTGAGCCGAAGCGGCACGTCCCACGGCCTTCATCGAAGTATCGGCACGGTTTACTCGCCATGTAGTCCTTGTACCTCTGGATCAGTTTCTGCTTCTCGTCTTTATCTTCGACCCAGTGGTCACTTGGGATGTAAAAGCTCGATCTGGTTCTAAACGCTGGGCACAATTTAACGTGTTTGGCATCGAGGAATGTCACACTCCTCCATGTGCGGATGCACCCCAAACAAAAACAGTGGGCACAGTTGGCCAGAATTCCGAATCTCCGCTCCCTCGGATTGTCTTTGTTCAACACCACATCCAGGCACACACAACACACCTTGTCTCTACTGCGCTGGATGGCAATGGGGATGCCCTCGTGAGCCTCGATGTGTGTCTCTGAGAGCTGTCTCTCCACTTTTGCGAGCTCACTCGGACCACGGTAAGGTTGTCCCTGACCACACTCTGCAACCTTTACCCAGTCCGTCACATCTTGCCCCGTAGATGTTGCTGCTGCCATTGCCATTGCCATTGCTATCTTTAGGGATTAGCCTGGCTGTTGTGAACAGTACCACAGTTAGTGGTAGTAAAGTAAACGAATGTCTCCAACCATGGACAGGGTATCACCCATGCTAACAAGGAGTGTTGTCTATTGTGTGGTATTACATTGACTAAGGGCTACATAGTCTATTGTGACTATTAGAATTGCAATGGTCCGTACCAATGTCATTGGTACACACCGGATGGTACTAGGTGTCGATGTGTACCGTTTGTTAAGTGTACACGTTTTAACCCCTCAAAATTCATCCTCACTCTCCAAGTTTGAATCATAACATCCTTTGAGAAACACAGTTCTTGGTTTAGTATCTGGCTTACGATCCGGACCTTTGAAAGGTTTGCCATGTATCTTGCCTCTATATCGCTGATCTGTCAGGTCTGGATACAATTGGTTGTTGTTGCTTTGCAACTGGAGCCCTTGATAATTTTGCTTGGTGTAGTCCATCTCTTGCGTATACTCTCGAACCGAGTGTGGTGGCTGCTGTTGTAATGTCTGCTGCGGAAGACCGTGCTGCCGAAGCTGTGGATACCGATCATTGTCCTGAGTCTGGGGTAGCTGCTGATGCGGCTGCTGAGGCTGCTGCTGAGGTGGCTGCTGAGGTGGCTGCTGATATGGCTGCTGATGTGGCTGCTGAGGTGGGCACTGCTGATGCTGTAAAGGTTGGGGTAGCTGCTTAGGCGGTTGCCGGGGAAGGTAATGGGGGATCCTGCTAAAGAAATTGCCTTCTGGGATAGGTGGAGCAGAAGAGTAGGTTGTACACATTCTATTCTGGAGCCAGCCCAGTGGTACATCCACTAAGGGAGCTGAGATGTTCTTGGGTTCAAACAGTGATACATGGATCAGGCAGTTAGACCCCAATCCCTGCTGGTTGTATGGCTTAGGGCATGCTGAGCTAATGCAATACCGAAACAACAGATATATGTAGTATCTGGACAGTTTGCCAGCCTCAAACAATATCAATGACACCGGGACCTACTGCAGCATCAACAGCGTTGTCCAGTGCCTGTACGGGACACCCGAGGTGCGGGATCTCATTCGGCAAGTAAACGAGCATGATTACGGAGCTCCTAATACTGTGACAGTGGCAGCAAGGCTCAGGCGTCAGATCTACGAGATGAGCAAAAAACGACCTGTTACCGTGCGACCCGCGCATTCTCATAGACTCAATGAGAGCGTACAGCGGAGTCTCGTTAGACGTTCAGGAAGACACGGACGTGGTCTTCAAATCTATCATCAACGCTCTAGCGGAAGGCTGTGGACCCGCTAAATTGGTAGGGACATTTAATGCACACATAGAAACACAGATGGAAATCACCAGCAAGGTATTGACAATACCCCCGGTTGTGTGTATGAGGATATGCTGGGTTAAAAACATTGGCAGAGATACCGCTGACATAGTGAAGGTGGAGAAGCGCTTTGCGTTCCCGGAGACTGTGAATCTGAAATACATTATGAAAGGCCAACGAGAAGCAGCTCTGTACGAGCTGTATGCAGTTGTAGCTCACCGTGGTACACCCTACTGTGGACATTACACAGCTTACGTGCGGGAAGATGACAGTTGGTATCTTGCAGACGATAGTTGCGTAAGGTTGTGCTCATGGGAGGATGTCATGTCAACCTACCAAGCGCGTTAGGCTCTACCTACAATGTCGGGGTAGCTTACATGCTGATGTACCACAGGATGCACAGCGATTGAACTTCTAGTGACATGTACAAATGTATGTGTGATGCTGTGATGTCTCTGTACAAATGTGATATACTATTGTTGATGTACCATGTCGATGTTGTACCATGTGTCTAACGTAATAAAGGTGTGTTACATGTACATTAGCCTCATCATTGCTATCCTGTGGCTTCTGTCAACGCATGTATGATTGATGACCCTGTCATTAGTCCAGCGCCGCTATGAGGCATTCCGTTCTTTCTACCAAAACACAATGTACTTATTTATATGTCATACTACACACCATAAGCTTGGTTATACTATTTGGTTATACTATTATACAATTGGGTTATAAAAAAGTATTCTAACGTAATAATAGTGTGTTAAATCACAATTAGCCTCATTGCTATCCTGTGGCTCCTGTCAATGTCAGTATGATTGTTGACCCTGTCATTAGTCCCACACACACCATACGCTGTGTTATACAAAGTAATCCATGTGTGTTATATCTGCATTAGCCTCATCTGTCACGGTTGCTTTCATTAGGCTTCTCTCATACAGTTGATGGTGCAGTTGATGGTGCAGGTATATGAATGATTCCAAGAGATCGTCTTGATACTGATACATGTAATTATTTGCAATTATCATGTCATAGTGTATATTGACACATATGATACATGTATGTCATACACACAATACAATGTGGGTTATACAATGGCTATACAACGCCCAATAGGATAGCTGTGTTACAGGGATGTGCTATACATACAGGCACACAGGTATAGAGCATCTAGCTAAGGTAGATGTCACACATTATGCAATCTGAATCACTTGTTAACAAAATACCTATCGAGTGTATTAAGAACAACCTTAGGTTTGTTTGCCTTGTGCTCTCGAATCGAATACTTGGATGACAGTACTACAGACGTGCATGGTTTCTCTAACTGAGACACACACACAGTGTTAGCCAGCACCTCTAAATATTGTATCATACAAGCACTTTGGGGCCCGGGTACAGGCTGCTTCTTTTTCACCGTATGGAAAGACATGATAACAACTCTCACATAGAGACAAGATATTCGTTGTCTTCGTCAAAGTCCGTTTCCTGGTCTTCAGGATCGCTATTACACCCTGTCCTTTCTGGACTGTTGTCTAGTCTATCGTTCCCGTCGGACTCGAAGTCAAGATACTCTTCATCTGCATCTGCAGCAGATATAGCCCCAACAGGATGGGTGTCCTCTCTGTGTAGTAGCCCTTGCTCCTCACAATCCACCTCACTCTCACCGTCGCGATTGGATGACTGTTGTTGAAGGGTGTCAGTGGGCAATGCAGCTTGATGGGTGACCTTGGTCACCTTTGCAGCGTCTCCGCTTAAGGGCCGTCTCTTGGACTGTGAAAGACCTGGACTCCGATGTGAAGATGTAGAGCCTCCTGGTGGGTTGATGAGGTCGTGCGTTTTGACAATCTCCTGCTGATTGAGGGACCTCCCGCCCTCACTAGTTCCCTGTTTCTGTCTGGGCGTATTGGCCACTTTGCCCCTTTGAGTCTTCTTGCAGACTGTTATATCCTCGTGCTCAGAGTCGGTGTTGATGACGGGAGAGCGAGCGGAGTGTATCTTGGAACGATGTGCCCCCTTTATACATAGCTCACGTTTCTCCTCCCCTTCGTCGTAGACATCACTGTCGGAGGAGGAGGAGGACTGCATGTTTTTGTATAGAGGGGAATCTCGGTTGCTGGTCCCTGTGTTCATAGCAGGCCTTACTCTGTTGCACCTAGTGTCAGACTTGTCCTGTCTCTTTTTAGCATGAGTCTTCTCTTCCCTGTCAAAGGCCTTGACAAAGGGAACTTTGTTGACCACCTTGGCACTCTTGCTACGTCTATCGTCACTCTTGTCGAACTTGTGTTTGCCCTTTGTACGTTTGACACGCTTCACATCTGGCTTGATTGAATCCTCCGAGTCTGATTGCAGTGCTCGCTTATACACCAGACCGTCATCTTTTATACTGCTACAGCTAGGCTCAGGCGAGTACTGGTGCGTGTACTGGTATTCTTCGGACTCTTCGGACTCTGAAGAATACACAAGTCTACACTTGCGTCGCCGACTGACATTACTTGTCTTACACTTAGCCTTCTTTGCACTGCTTTGAACCTGAGCACAGAAAGCTTTGTCATCCTCATCCTCATCTTCGACGCTGTATTCATCCTCTGTGGCTGCGTCGTCTATGAAGTCATCACTGTAATCGTATTCGTCAGGCATCTGGCTGTTGTCGTACATCATCGTATCCTCCAAATCTTCGCCCGGGGTCTCATGCTCATCTTCTGCAAACTCTTGAAGACTGTCATCATCTTCACTGTTCGCTTCCTCAGCCTCGCTCAGCCAAGGGTGGTCGTCGTCGCGACTGTACCTGAGGCGCCGGGAACTGTGTGCTGGCACATCGCGGGCCTTCTTGCCACTCTTGGACCTGGATGCCTTATAGGCTGAATGTTTAGTTGACTGTGAGGCAGAGGGATCTCGCTTCACCGATGTGGGGTGGTGGTGGTGGGAAGGTGCTTGTTTCGTACCAAGTTTGCCAACACCGCTCTTGCTACGCATATCGCTCTTACTGCCTTTAGCAATAGGGTTGATATTGGTTGACCTTTGTGGAGAGACCAGCTGGTCCGAAGTCACCCTGGGGTAATCCCGGGTGCCCTGGAAAGATGACAATACCTTGCGTCTCCAATTGTCGGTGGACGTAGACTCTAGGCAATTCACCAGAGCTATGCTGAGTCTGTCCTGCAAGCCGTACGTCTTGAGTATATTTACAACGGTTCGGTTGGTAATTACCCAGTCGCGAAGGATGTCACTATATCGCCTGTCCAGCAGAGTGTTGTCCAATCCCAGGAGGGTACAAACAGCTTCTCTCCTGAGATGGTCATCGTTCAACCAGGGTTCGCTCAGCAGCAGAGTCGACATGTTCTTGATCCATGTCGTAATCGGACTTGAATCCTGTGTGACAATAGAGTAGAGACGGTCATGTTTCTCACTGACTCCAGCCGCAGTAGCATCATCTTCCCTGTTATCCTCGACCTCAGCCTTACACTTAGAGGACGCATCTTGCGCTTCAGTGGATGACTGCGGGGAGCATGATCCGCTCTCTGTATCACAGCGCTCTCCTTCTCCTAGTTTCTGAGCTTTCTTCATCCTGTTGTGATAAGTGCGGAGCTTTAGAAAGAGTACCTTGGCAGTGGCGTACGTGTGTACAAACTCATTGTCCTTGTTCTTGCCTGTATCAGGTTTGATCAGAGTGTGCCACATCCTCTGTGCTTTGGCTACGTTGTCCCCGGTCTTATGTTTGAACAACTCCTCACACGCTGAGACCATTGCGGTGTTCCCACTTTCACCATATCTCTTTCGGACGTAACCGGAGACGATTTCAGCCAAGGCCACCCAGTCCATTCTCATCTGCTCTTCCACCATACTGATACGCTTCTTTGTCACATTTGTGTGAATGGCGCTGTCAGAGGAGTGTACGTTCCAAAACGTCAGGTATTCTCGCACTTTGTCAAGTGGGCAATATAGCAACTCGGCCACTGCGAAGGCATTTGGAATCTTGTTTTCCATGAATCTAATGGCCAATTCCACCACCTCTACCATGATAGGATCCACAATCATACTCTCCACGTGCTTGGGTATATAATTGCACCAGCTGTTTGGATTAACACGTTTGATGAACGCTGACAAGGCAGGATTGTGTATCTCCTGATACATGTCGGTTCCTGTGATAAACGTCTCCCTATCCAATTCCTTTAGCGTTTCATTCCAACACCCCACCAGCTCCCCGTTGCCCTTGACGCATAATTGCTTCACGGCCCGGCAGAACCTCAATGTCGTGGACACATACAGCTCAGGAGCCTGAGCCTGACCCTTTCTCAGAACGACAACCGGTACCAGGTTCACCCGCTTGCCATCCAGTAACCTACCGCTCCTTCTAAAGTAGACGGCACGAGTGTCACCGGTCTCGTAGTGGAAGTGCTTCAGGTCACATATCACTTGGGGTTCCGTGAACCAATCGACACTGGCCTCACGCTTTCTCTTCAACATGTTGGCTGAGGCCGTGCCTAGCACGCAGCACATGGGTTTTATGACTTCCATGTGAGAGGCCAGCACCTCGTCGATGTTCTGGGTAGAGGAAGTTTTGTCCTCAGTGCGCAACAACTGCACAGGCTGGATTTGTTGAAAGGCCGGGGTGAGAGCTGTGGAGTGCGTGGGCACCTCGAGTGTCATGTCCCAGAATTCAAACTTGTCACCGGTGACCACCTTCAGCAACTCAAGGCTCTCCAGTCCCGGGACACACAGTACCTCTTGCACGAAGTACGACTTACTGTTACATTTCCCGGTCGTAGGGATGACGACTGTGTAAGTTCCGACCATTGACCTGATGCTGTCGTAGTGCACAAAGGTGTGTTTGTCAGAGTACTGTGTGACCACGGGAATCACCTTCTTGCCGTTGGCAACTGTCAGCTCTTTACTCGGTATATAGAAGGTGGTGTAGTTACCATATGCAAGCAGCACATAGTTTTATACCAGCCCTGTCTACAGATGCCATAGACTCAAGGTTGTTCCCGCCTTCAATGTCCACTAGGTCCATCAGCGCAAGCAGCAGGGAGCGTGAAGGCCTTTGCTGTATAGTGTCAGCGTCCCGGATCACCATGTTCCTGATAGTCTTGTAGATAGTCTTCGGTTTGTATCTTTTCTCTCTTTCTGATAGTCCCTGTTGCTTGCACATCATCAGGTCCACCACTTTGTCGAACAGTCCTTGTGTACGTTTACAGCTAAAGCCATATTTGCAATCCGAGGTCAAATACCAAGGAGGGCGCTCTGTCACGATGTATGTCGTTGGTTTAGGCTCCATTATGCTGTATGTCGTTCAATAAAGGCACTTGGTTTCAATGGGAATGTACAGTGTTGCGTTTTATATCAGCCAGGCTGTACACAATACTAAGCGCCCTGTAGTCTACCGGTGTAGAATGTGAGTCAACCACCTCTTCTCAGAAGCCTCACAGGCTGTAATGTCAATGGTGCTTGTGTGAGGGCTTATACATGCCAGACCTTGAATGAGATCATGAATGAAATCGCCTACCATTGGCTGGCTCAGAGACAGTTGTTGAACCACAGACCACAGTACACTCAGCACTGTGTAGATGTACAGCCATGGCTGATACATCAGCAAATCACTCCTATATCCTCCCCTTGTGTCAGACATCCAACCAAGTATCATTCATATCACCACATCCAACCAAGTACCATTCATCCAGACCTTGTTTCATTTATCCAACCAAGCTAATGAACCAAGTACCATTCATCCCCTTGTTTCATTTATCCAACCAAGTATAATCAACCAAGTACCATTCATCCAGACCCATTTATCCAACAAGTATCATTCATCCAGACCTTGTTTCATTTATTCATTCATCCAACCTTGTTTCATTTATCCAACCACCAAGTACCATTCATCCAGACCTTGTTTCATTTATCCAACCAAGTACCAAGTACCATTCATCCAGACCTTGTTTCATTCATCCAGACCAAGACCATTTATCCTTGTTTCATTTATCCACCCAAGCTAACCAACCTTGTTTCATTCATCCAGAGTACCATTGTTCCATTCATTTATCCAACCAAGCTATCCAACCAAGTACCATTCATCCAGACTTGTTTCATTTATCCAACCAAGCTAATGAACCCATTCACCATTCATCCAGACCTTGTTTCATTATCCAACCAAGCTAACCAACCAAGTACCATTCATCCAGACCTTGTTTCATTTATCCAATCCTAAACCAAGTACCATTCATCCAGATGATTTACCAAGTACCATTCATCCAGACCTTGTTTCATTTATCCAACCAAGCTAATGAACCAAGTACCATTCATCCAGACCTTGTTTCATTTATCCAACCAAGCTAATGAACCAAGTATCATTCATCCAGACCTTGCTTCATTTATCCAACCAAGCTAATCAACCAAGTACCATTCATCCAGACCTTGTTTTTTATCCAACCAAGCTAATGAACCAAGTACCATTCATCCAGACCTTGTTTCATTTTTTATCCAACCAAGCTAATGAACCAAGTACCATTCATCCAGACCTTGTTTCATTTATCCAACCAAGCTAATGAACCAAGTACCATTCATCCAGACCTTGTTTCATTTATCCAACCAAGCTAATCAACCAAGTACCATTCATCCAGACCTTGTTTCATTATCCAACCAAGCTAATCAACCCCATCCAGACCTTGTTTCATTCATCCCAGACCTTGTTTCATTTATCCAACCAAGCTAATTCACCAAGTACCATTCATCCAGACCTTGTTTCATTTATCCAACCCAAATCCAACCTAATGAACCAAGTACCATTCATCCAGACCTTGTTTCATTTATCCAACCAAGCTAATGAACCAAGTACCATTCATCCAGACCTTGTTTCATTTATCCAACCAAGCTAATGAACCAAGTACCATTCATCCAGACCTTGTTTCATTTATCCAACCAAGTACCATTCATCCAGACCTTGTTTCATTTATCCAACCAAGCTAATGAACCAAGTACCATTCATCCAGACCTTGTTTCATTTATCCAACCAAGCTAATGAACCAAGTACCATTCATCCAGACCTTGTTTCATTTATCCAACCAAGCTAATGAACCAAGTACCATTCATCCAGACCTTGTTTCATTTATCCAACCAAGCTAATCCAACCCAAACCATTCATCCAGACCTTGTTTCATTTATCCAACCTTGACCTTTTCATTTATCCAACCAAGCTAATGAACCAAGTACCATTCATCCAGACCTTGTTTCATTTATCCAACCAAGCTAATCAACCAAGTACCATTCATCCAGACCTTTTTTCAGATTTATCCAACCAAGTACCATTAATCATTATCCAACCAAGCTAATGAACCAAGTACCATTCATCCAGACCTTGTTTTTATCATTTATCCAACCAAGTACCATTAATCAGACCTTGTTTCATTTTCAACCAAGCTAACAACCCATTCATTTTTCCACCGACTAGAACCCAACCACTCATCCACGGGTTGACCTTGTTTCATTTTATCCCAAACCAAGACCTTGTTTCATTTATCCAACCATAACCAAGTACCATCCAGACCTTGTTTCATTTATCCAACCAAGCTAATCACCAAGACCATGTTTATCCCATTCTAATGAACAAGTTCATTCATCCAGACCTTGTTTTTATCCAACCAAGTACCTAATGAACCAAGTCCCACCAATCAGTATCCAGACCTTTTCATTTATCCAACGATTCAATTAACCAAGTTTCATTCATCCAACCTTGTTTTTTATCCAACAAGCTAATGACCAAGTACCATCCAGACCTTGTTTTTATATCCAAAGCCCCAAGTACCATTCATCCAGACCTTGTTTCATTTATCCACCCTAATGACCAAGTACCATTCATCCAGACCTTGTTTCATTTATTCTAATGAACCAAGTACCATCATTTATCCAACCAACTAATGATCCAAGTATCCACCAAGCTCATTCATCCAGACCTTGTTTCATTTCATTTATGAACCAAGTACCAAGCATCCAACCCTTGTGACCAGCAGTACCATTCATCCAGACCTTGTTCATTCATTCCAGACCATTCATCCAGACCTTGTTTCATTTTCCAACCAAGCTAATGAACCAAGTACCATTCATCCAGACCTAATTGTTTCAGAACTTCATTTATCCAACCAAGCTAATGAACCAAGCATCATTTACAACCAAGCTAACCAACCAGTACCATTCATCCAGACCTTGTTTCATTTATCCAACCAAGCTAATGAACCAAGTACCATTCATCCAGACCTTGTTTCATTAATCCATCCAGACCTTTCATTTATACCATTCATCCAGACCTTTTTCATTTATCCAACCAAGCTAATGAACCAAGTACCACCATCCAGACCTTGTTTCATTTATCCAACCAAGCTATCATCCATCCAGACCTTGTTTCATTTTATCCAACCAAGCTAATCCAACCAAGTACCATTTATCCAGACCATTTATCCAACCAAGTACCATTCATCCAGACCTTGTTTCCAAGCTAATGAACCAAGTACCATTCATCCAGACCTTGTTTCATTTATCCAAAGCTAATGAACCAAGTACCATTCATCCAGACCTTGTTTCATTTATCCAACCAAGTATAATCAACCAAGTACCATTCATCCAGACCTTGTTTCATTTATCCAACAATTCCAACCTTGTATCATTCATTTATACCATTCATTCATCCACCTTGTTTCATTTTCATCCAGACCAAGTTTCATTCATCCAACCAAGTTTCATTAATCCAACCAAGTATCATTCATCCAGACCTTGTTTCATTTATCCAACCAAGTATCAATCCAGACCTTGTTCATTTTCAAGATAATCCAGACCTTGTTTATAATCCAACCTTGTATCATTCATCCGGACCTTGTTTCATTTGTCCAACCACGTATAATCTCTGAGTTCATGTAAGGGCGTTCATGTAAGGGAGGCTAACCCTAGGCCTGGTTGTATATTCTAGCCATTGTTCAAGACCCTCAGTTGGATATCACCTTTGTATATATAGGGGCAAGAGAGTTGCACACTTGAAAGTGAACACACTGTTACAGCCTAGGAGCCCATACCAGTACAGCTTACCAATACACAGTCCGCTACAGCCATGAGCAACAACACCGAGACACCTCAAGAATGCGATCCTCCCAAAGTCACTGTCTATGATGGCTCAGTGTCAATGGACGTTCTGCTC
This sequence comes from Coregonus suidteri, assembly GCA_036851935.1. Taxonomy (NCBI): domain Eukaryota; kingdom Metazoa; phylum Chordata; class Actinopteri; order Salmoniformes; family Salmonidae; genus Coregonus; species Coregonus suidteri. Next base: position 41,489,629 of record CM072220.1, read on the forward strand.
ACCAACATGAACAGCCAGGAGGGCTTGGTCGTGGCAGTGTACAAGAATATGAGAATTGAAGGTGATTTCACGACCGTAATTCATCCAAACCTCCAGAAAACACAAGCATACCAGTGCACCCCAGATGACGAAATGGAATCATATAGCACGGATCTTGTCATATCCAGAGACGGTACCAGTGTTCGCTTTGGGGAGCATGACCATATGACATCAAAGGGCAGAGTGCTCATTTCCAGGGGAGCCTCGGCTATATTCGACGAAGACATCGGAGACGGGCTGGGTTTACACTATGACATTGAGGCTAATGTTAGCGTGAGCGTCTATACCGAGAAAGATGACCCAGGAGTCAGATCGCACGGTGTATTGGTCCTGGCTCCTAACTTTATACTTGCCCAAGACAAAGAAGACACATCGGTCCTGAGTGTGGACAGAAGCGGTTATACCAAGATCAAACCTGATGCCAACGGGGGTATAAGCAACATACACGTCAAGGGCTCCATGATCGTTGACCAATATATTCGCATCAACAAATCCATGGCAGGCTCCACGGGAGGATGGTTCTTTGGCCCGCACTCGGGCGAGTGGTTCCAACCACCCAAGGAGATTGTGATACCAGAGAAGCAAACTGAACTGGAGATTGTACAACCTGGCGACTTGGTAATCTCCAGGGACAACGCTTCAGTGCTGTTGCGCTCAGGCGGAGGAGTCTTGGCGTCCGGGAATGTGGCAGTTATATTGGTGCCACTTCGTAGTGCACACCAAGATCAGATGGAGACCAAGATTGTTGTTGTATTTCAATGACTTTGTCTTTCTGGTCTGAATAAACATCACTTGTGACAACATGTTAGCTTTCCAGAACTGACCTGAGGTGTATAATAAAAGTGTATTGCTATGTTGTTGTATAAACCAAGGTATAAGCCTCAACCATGCACAAGTACATACTTTGCAGTTCATGTGTATACATGGTGTATGTATGATGGAATAAATAAAACTGTGTAATCACAACACCTTGTTTGAAATCTGTTGTGTGTTCTAACCCTGATTCACCTCACTCCTCTCCCAAGATCCCAGGATCCTAGTTTACAAACACAATGTGACACAATGACACAAACACAAGGACGCATAGAATCTTTGCCATTGCCATATAGGACATTTATTCAAGCATCCTAGCATCCTAGGACATCGACATCAACATATACACAACTGTACAGAAGGGGTGCTGGTGTTGTCTATAACATTTTAGACCTTCTCTTTATATAGTTCGTGAGCACAACCCCTCCTCCGCCACCACCACCACCTCCTCCTCCAACGAAAACCATGTACCCAATCCCCACTGATAGCGCAGTACACCAAGCCATGAGTATAGCTACAGAGGTCCATATGGCTGCGTCACTGGCGAATCCGGACAGCCACCCTCCGAACGTTACCCTGCTGGCATTAATCTCATCGTACCGCTTATCAAAGTCTTGGAGGCTTCTGGTGATGTTGTCCAGGTCTTGGCGCATGTCGATGAGCTTTACGCTGGTGTTTATGGCCTGAAGCAACTCCATTGTGGAGATGTCCGGGATGGCGTCTTTCAGTAGATCTGAGAAAGACACGGGTCCGTCTGATATGTGCGGTCTGGAGAACGGTTTGAGTGGAGGAGACTCGATCTGTACCGCGGCAGACCCCTCCATCCATGTGAATTTCTTATCCTGGTAGCAAATACCTCGGTGACAAGGAGCGCATACCGTTTTGCACTCGCCAGGATCATTCATGCATCTGAGGTACCTCTCGTGAGGTTTGGGCTTGTGACAGTACTTGCCGTAACAATCGGACGGTTCGTAATACCTGCCATCTATCAACCACACCTTGTAGTCGGGCCAGCAAGGTACTCCGTCGGTGCTCATCTTGGGCATGGGTATGACCCCTCTGACTACGGTCTTCTCAACGGTTCCGGGGATAGAGTGTACTATGAAAAGCTTTCTGTCTTTGTACAGGGCCGTGCCAACGGTAGGGAACTCGGACAGGCCGGGGTGTTCCCGCATGACTGTCATGCCGCTGGGGCAGCTCCCTGAACGCTTTGACGCTATCTGCCTCAGACAGTTTTCCACTCCTCTGGTCATGAATTTGGTGTGCATCGCGGCCTGCATCATCTGATGGGTGACGCTCTGCATCTGAGCGTACCACATTTGATAACTGGCCATGACCGAGAATTTGACATTGGTGTCACGCAAAGCCGCTTCCGTATTCCTCATCATCGCGTCCCTCATCATGGCAAAGTTACTGTTGACGATCTCGTTGTTCTTCTGTATCTTCTTCTCCTGCTCGTCGATCCTATCATTTACCAGGCCTATGTTGGTGTCGAGCTTGTTGCTCACTTCGACTAACATGTTGGTCACGGACACGTAAGAGGTCTTTAGGGAGTCCATTTGTTCCTCCAAGAGGTCCACTCTATTGGAAACGTGCCACGCGAGCCCCAAGCCGGCTGCTCCTGCCAACACTCCGAGAAGAAACCTCTTGCGCCTAGTGTGGCCTCCATGCGGTTTGTCAAGCCAGGGGAAGGGCGCGTTGTCAGGCAGCTCATACATCTTCGCCTTCTTCTCCTGTACAGCCAACTCCTCCAGACCTTCCCTCATCAGCTCTCCAGCCCTGCGAGCGTCGTTGATGATCTCGTGCGCTGAGTTGCAGAGCCTCCCGTAGTCCTTCCTGCAACTGTTGTCGCCTCCGCATATGGCAATCAGACATGGTCGCAGAGCACTCACGTCGTAATTGACGCAGCTGACGTTCAGGTTGATGTAGTCTATGCCCGGGGTGAAGTTGGATACGAAATGAAAGGGTTCGACCGCTTTCACTATCACCCCATGTTTGGCTTCAACCACCGGGGTGTCGACACTGTAACCATCGTCCACAAACACAACGTTCATGCTGTGTGTAGTATCTCCAGTGTTGTAAGCGGTGCACACCTTGTTCACGGGAGGCACGTACTCGACGACGTGTTCGGAATCCAGGATGCCTACCATGTAGTGGTTGCGGTCCGTCGTGGGGATTAGGGTGTTGATGTTGACTGCGATCTGTGGAGGCTTTGTGGACACAGCGGCCCTTTTTCTGGGTTCTCCCGGGGTGCAAGACTCGAGCTTGTACAAATCGGCTATGTAGATTTTATCGTAGCTGGTGCTGTACAACTCCTTGTGGGCCTCCTTGAATATACCCACCGCGCCGTGAGCGGCTATGAGCCCGGGACACACTACCGTGTTACTCAAGCCTATGTTGTACTGGGGGTCAAGACAGTTCTTTGAACCTGAGGCTGGGTCCTTGTATTCGGTGTCGGGGATGTTTACGACCACGTCGTCCAGCTTCACCACCACCCTAGGGTTGTCAACATCCGAAGCAGAGCGCCTGCGTCTGTCGCGAGGCCTCGTTGCAACAGTGGATATGCCTGCCGCTGTCTGCTGTCTCTTCCAGTCTCTCAGCCTGTGTACGGCCGACGTGATACCCAGTATCGCCGGGGTGTCGGATCTAACGCCTCGTCTGAAATCCGAGTCAATCGGGGCTACGACAAACTGGTTGATTCCGAATGCGACCGCGACCAGCTCGGGAAACCGCTTGAGCGTCTCGAATGAGGTCGAGGTTACAGTGATGTTCACCATGACGTCCCTAGCCCAAACAGTGACACTGGACCCTGAGCAGCACTTGGTGTTGAGGTTCTCTTCGCAATTTAACACAGTGTTGGTTTCCATGTCGGCCAGCGACAGCTCGCCTGTGATGTCGAACTGATGCGAATCTCTATGTTCGAGCGGCCTGATCTTCACGCCCCCGGTAAGAGACAGTGTGAAGATTACCTTGTTGGCCCGCACTCCTTGCCTTAGCAGAGTCAAGAGGTACGACATGACCCCAGTGGAGGATTCGTCTCTGCTCCCGGACGCCCACATGTTCTGACAGTGTCCAGCTCGACTCATGTCGACCAAACCTTGGGGTGTGATGAAAGCGTCGAACGCTCCCAGCTGCGAGAAGTCTATGCCGCTCAAGAGCTTGTGGGATCTGGGCAGCCTGAGGAAGAGTTTCGACACCCCCTCTCTGATCAGAGCAGAGGCGAGATCAACTGCGACCCTGGTGAAATTCGAACTTTGCCAGTTTGCTCGAGAGCACTCCGTTGTGCCCCAGTCAGTGGCATCAAGCATGATAGCTGTTGAGTGTGTGGACACTCTCACCTTGGATAGCGTTTTGGCTACTGTGTTTACAACCCGGGGGAAATCCAGGCTTGCGGATGAGATGGGAACGAGGCACTCGTCAAAGGAGACCTTCATGATCACATGTCCCGCTTCAGCCACTGTGTGGAATGTGGCAACGTCGAGCGCCACCGAAAGATAGTGTGAAGTGTATACGGCTCTGTCCACAGAGAGAATGGTCGCGTCACACGAAGAGGGTATGAGGAAGTCCCTGATCTCTGTTGCGGTGGGTTTGTAGTCCGGGTCCCGATCCTTTAGACTCGCCGCGCTTGACACCTCGCAGATTGCAATAGGGGCTGATGCGGCACCGTCTGCGTTGGTTATGCCCAGTGTAGGGGCTCTAGAATTGCCTATGCAGAACCTGTTACCTTCGGACACAAAACAGTTTTCCCCTAGTTGTGCGAAACAGGTACCGATGGACTCAGCGTCCCCGAGTCCCACGTAGGTGAGCACACAGGCGTAAGGGGAGTTTCGGATAGTCAAGACGTCATCTGTGTCGGGCCATTTTCTACTCGCAGCGGGTGCGTGTAGCGTCGTCCTTAAGAGCTTGAAAGCTGCGCACTGAGGATCGGGTTCACAGTCAGCCATCGGGTCCTCTCCGAAGTAATAGTCTCTGTTATGGGGCTTGGCGTGGAGCAGAATCGATATCTTGTTCAACGGGGTGTTTGCGACAACGCGGTCAGAACACTTGAACCCTCCGGGAACCGCGAGACAGGAAGACTTGTCCAGCCTCCTTACATGGGCACCAAGTAAGGCGCCTTCAGACTCGTGCTTGTTGAGATCACCAGCTGGGTCTGGAAAGGGTCTCCAGTAAGCGTAGATCATCCCCGGGCAGTAGTGCGTGCACATGTCGCTCGTGTGGTTGTAGTTGTCCACCGTCAAAGCAAAGCCGCTGTTGCTCCTGCCCTGACACCAGCCAGTTTGTTTGATGCATGTACCGACGGTGATCCAAACGTAGGGAGCGTAGCCGTAGGGGTCATTGTTGTTTACAGGGGAGCCCTTGAGGCACTGGAGGAACAATAGTGAGAGGGCTATCACGAGCCTCATGAGGGCAGATCGATGTACACGGTGGGGTGGTAACGACTCCATAATGCGGACACCGATGGCAAAGGCCTCTGACACAGTAACTAACCAATTACAACAACTTTGGTTATACTATGATATGGGAAGGGTGTATAGTAAGTTGTTATTTGTGAGAAAGTGTTACAACAGAGGATTTGACGCGGGAACCCTTTCGTTATCGGTGTGCTTATATTTCATCAAAGCCTGACATGTAGACGCGAGGCCAATGAACTGTTTAACGGCATCATTGTGAACCTTAGCCACATCCTGATCGGGGACGAACACCGGTCTACCCATGTGTGTTTGGATGCGGTTCAGGATGCGAAGAGAAGCAGCGTTGGCAAGCGAGTACGATTTGCTCATCAGGTCGACGGCCATGTTCTGTATCACACCAATTACATTTTCATCCCTCATGCTGTGTGCCAGATGAACGTTCACTTGCTCCTCTGTGAATGTGTGGTTGTAGGAGTCCAGGTAGCCCTTCACCTCGTGGGCCTTGAGCACTTTGATGGAGTCCAAAATGTTCCTGTCTACTTGACACAAGAGACATTGGGTCCCCTCATTCTCGTAATGCACATCGACTATGGAGGGGTGGTCATGAGCGTTGAGGTTCATGTACAGCATCGGGTATTGTTTTTGTATGAATCGATCAGTCTCACTGATGTTATTCTCGCCCATGTTGTACACGTCCCGATCATGTTGCTCCCGGGGCTCGGGGAACATGTGGAATATAGGGTCTGCGGCCATGGCCGAGTAATAGCCTCGCTTTGATAAAGCTTTAGAGTTTGGGGTTCGGTCGTCTGAGGCTCCATGGTCTGAGGCTCCATGGTCTGAGGCTCCGGGAGATCCATTGCGGAGCATGTTAGGATTACTAATAGAAAGAGGTGATGGCATCTCTCCCCGCGACACCCGACCGTCACCGGCGCTGGCAGCGGTTCTCTTACTAGGAGGTTGTTCGTTGACGTGATCCGGTTCAGTTCTCACCCTCACCCTATTATTCTGGGCTCCTCTCCCTGGGGAGCTGGCTCCAAAAACTTCACGCGATGACGACGGTCGCTGAGAGTAAGACCCCGAAGGAGCCGAGGAACAACACGTCGAAGAAAAGGCACGCTCGCTCATCTGCTCACTCATCTTCGGATGCCGGTAAAAGAGGACACCGTTCTACGGCTGTGGCTGGAGTTATCGAGAGTGACAAATTCACGGTGTGCGGAGGACTTATAGCGTCGTGCTGCGGCGTACCTTGGGGTAGTCAATGTCTATTCCGTACGAGTTCCAAGCACGTAATTGCCATAGTGAACAGTGAACATTGTAAATGGTGCAAAGGTGCTTCGGCTAAACGTGTCAAAGAGAGCGAATTCGATGAGGTCCGGACTAGGGCCTACTTACGGGCGGTGTTCTCACTCAACTTGTCGGACTCTATGAAGCTATCCGAACTGATATCCGAGCTCACGCTCACCCAAACAAGCTGCGACAGTCGCAGCGTACCATTCACCGGCACCCCTCCCTATTGCACAGTGGAGAACGTGACACACATCTCTTGTCTCGCACTGCGGAAATTGATCGAGTTTGACAAGGAGTTTGTCTGGGGAGACAATGTGATCTTCAACACCAAGGTGAACCGTTCTCCCCAGTAGGGTTCGCACTAAAGTATAGGCGGGGAGCCCTAGGTCCTCGCTCTAGGTACTCGCTTCATCCGCACGGGATAAAGGGGATAGAGTCGCGATGTCCTCAAGCGGCGTAACCCCCTTGGTGAGTGAGGGGTCCAGGGTAGGACCAGTGTTCTGCAGAAAAGACCAGTGTGCGTTTGTGAAAGTGTCGAGCGAGGACAAGAAGAGAGCCGTAATAAACATGACCAGCATGACTCTAGTGGACTATACCGATATACGCGAGTGTCCCGAGGGGACTCTGACTTCGGACCAGTCTCTGTTTGTGCCGATCTTCTGCAAAGAGTGCTACGGCACCAACGACGACGATTACACCGAGGCGCTGGCTAGTATGGTTACGTGCGGCGGGAGTGACAAGTTCCTCGTGGGGATGTGTAGCGTGTTTGGTGTGGGCCAGGGTGAGGTGTACCCGGAGTCTAGGAAAAATTTCATTGTGGCCAACGACATGTCGTACTCGGGAGCGTGTCACCCCCAACCCGGCAAGGCTGTGTTCTCACACAATGTCAAGAAGGACATCGGTAGAGTCAAGTGTTACTGGCACGTCCACAGCAGGTCTGTTGACAAAACGTTCCTGTACTGCTGTGTGGCGTGCAACGACACCGAGTACACCAATTGCGTGTTGAAGCCGGAGATTAGCATTGGCTTCAGTTTAGGCACAGTGGGAGACAACAATAGTGGCCCCGTGACTGAGGAGTGCAGTTTAGTCTCTGTGCCCATGAGGCCGGGCTGCTTTTGCACCCTGGTGACAGGTAAGGATCTGGGCCAGACAATGACCAGGATGGGGTTTTCCACGCTGAAGTACTCGGTCCTCGACGCAGGCCTTGATCTGAAGGATAGCGCCGGGGTGGTCTGTGCCCAGACCGAAACTCCCTTTGATGTTGCGGACGAGAGCTCCGAGGGGCAGAGTGTCACAGAGACTGTTAAATCCCTGAGGAAGGCCGTGCTAGACCAAGCCGCAGAGGTGCGAGTGCTGAAGGATGTATTAGAGGCCATCAAGGTTCAGAATAGCGTACTAACTCAGAGACTGAGATGTCCTGACGATCCTGACACAGTGTTCACGGTACTAGGAGCTAAGGATTTCACCAGACGCACCGGTGTGAAAACTAAACTCTGCGCTGGTATTAAACCTACTGACAAAGATACTAACTTCGGAGTAACAGACCCTAAAGGAGATACTTCAGAGGCCAAACCCCAACAGATGGAAGATACAATGTCTGCTACTCAGACCCAAATAGATAATCTGATCAAGCTGTTGCAGCAGCATCAGCCAGCTCTGCCTCCACAGCAACAATATCAGCAGTCTCAAGCGCCACTACAAGATCTACAGAGTTTGATGCAGTTGGCACCCATACTTCAACATCTTAGCCAAACTCAACCCCAACATCTGCGGGATCATCAGCAGCAGCAGCAGCAGCAGCAGCAGGCAGGGCAAGGGTTCTTCAATGGGCAGGCTGTTTACACCCCGAGCGGTGTATCAAATCGTGGTGACAAATTGTTTCAGTACGGGACTCTGACCGAGGAACAAAAGAGGAACATAGCAATGGAGTATAACAAGGCGGAATTGGAGAGACAGGCAGCCTCGCAGAAAGAGCAAGATAAGATGCTCGACTCGATCAAGGCCAGCATAAGAGACGTCATACTGGAACAACAGCGCAGCTCGGTGTCACCGGAGTCCTCGTCTAACCAGTACAATATGGATACGTTGCAGACTTTGGCCAGAGACACCCCGTATAAGCGTGGCCGCAAACAAGGCAAGGACGATCAGGATCCCGGGGATATCTCTAAATTGATGAACGAACTACGGGAACTTACGAAGCAGATCGCAAAGCGGGGCGGTGGAGGTTCAAGTGAGGACAGAGGCGAAGTGGTCACGATGGACACGGACGGCGTCGGGGAACCTAATACACCCTCGGCGTCCAACAACCAACAGTCTCCGCCGTCTGCACAGCTGTCCAGTACGTGCGTGACCAACAAACAGCAAGCTGGATACTTGGTACCCTCAGGTGGAGCCAGCTCCTTGAAGCCTTCCACGTCTGTGGCAGATTTCATCTCTGCGGTTGTCACAAAGATATAAAACATAGGCCCATATGGTGTTACCCTGCCAGGGTACTGTATGGTATTGGTAGCATACGTGTTGTACACACCTGTGTGATTGGTTTTGTTATTATGACTGTTGATGTATCGTGTGAACATAATAAAATATCACCAAGATCCGTGGTTCTAAATGTCTTTATTGTCTTTATAGCAATATACACATATACAATAAAAAATATACACTTCATGATGGGGTGCTTGACCAGGGGATGTGTTATGATGAAGGATCAACTGTTTACAAGATATAAAACATAGGCCCATATGGTGTTACCCTGCCAGGGTACTGTATGGTATTGGTAGCATACGTGTTGTACACACCTGTGTGATTTGTTTTGTTATTATGACTGTTGATGTATCGTGTGAACATAATAAAATATCACCAAGATCCGTGGTTCTAAATGTCTTTATTGTCTTTATAGCAATATACACATATACAATAAAAAAATATACACTTCATGATGGGGTGCTTGACCAGGGGATGTGTTATGATGAAGGATCAACTGTTTACATACACACCAGTAAGCAAACAACTAATGACACACGGACCAACGGTGTACTACTAGAATCTGACACTCTATGATCGCAGACACATACTATGGCCTCGCACAAGTCCATCTGCTTAATGCTCAACGAACCACCCGTGAGATCGGTCCAGTTGCAGCAAGGCTGGATTCGGAGGCCCTTGGTGACAGATGAAACCGTGGACAACGACGTGGTGCTATCTGGGTTGAACGGGTATAAGGGGCAATGGAACAACCTAGCCCTGGGTAATCTCGACTTCAAGCACGTACCCTCTCAACTGATCGCCTCCACTACCAAACACAGTCCTCGAGTTGGGGATGTGTGTGTCAGCCTCATGCCTATCCTCAGTAAATCAGAAGACTACTCTTCCATCGTGGACCTGTACAACACTTACATCGCCAAGGGGAGCTCTCTGATAGCCAGGAGGTGTATAAACATCTACGCCTGCACTGAGGAGATGTACATCCCCGCAATCCCTATCCACACGTTTGTCTCCGAGTGGAACAAATCGCTCCAAAGGTTTCACGATATGATCAGGTCCGATGGCCACCCAAACCGTCAGACCCAGCGTCAGCGTCGCATGACTGTGGTTTCCAACGTGACAGAGCTCGCTCTCAAGGATGTACCCATTGTCAGTGACCATTTGTGGTTCGTGCTACACTCTATTGTGTCAAAGCCATCCCTTGTCAAGCAAGTTGTGCAGCTGGTGGGCGCCATCGCGTCGACATCGGGCACTGTGTACCACACAGGCGAAGTGGAAAATACCACAGTTCCTGGTGATGCCGCTATCCACGCTGTGAAATTGTACCTGATAGCCAAATCGGTGCCCGCCACGGGAAACAATGTCACCATTCTTGGAGAAGAAGCGGGTGCGACACTAGGTCTCATCTGGGTTGCTGACGAAGAGGAACTGCACGACCACCTGAGAAACAGCCGAAACTGCTACTATGTCCATATAGGCACGGTGGCAGGGAACACCTTCAGGTGCAACGGGTTTTGCGAGTGGCGCTATTATAACCACGGCGTGTTCAATAGGATGACTACAATCGGACAGGAGACCGTGTCCAGGTTTCAGAGCACTACCCTTGCGGGTAACACGGGAGACTCGGCTAGATTGGCCAACCAAGCCTAGCTGTCTAACAAGTTTCGGTTTTGGTACACATTAAAAATAAAGACAACGGCATTGTAACCCAGTGCCTCTTTCGCTACCTCTATCGACGGGGACATGTTACCTAGAAGGTTTTTACCCGATCATGACTTGATCCTGTGCGCATCGCTGAACAGGACTATGATGACTACAAACGTTCACCCCTTGTACCTACCTCCCGTCGTGTGCTGGCTCAATCGAACCTGTGTGCAAATGAAGCGTGTCAAGGGTGTCCTTTACAACTTACTCAAGGTTATCTCGAGCGTGCTACTTTTCGCCACTATCTTTGTGCACATAATCAGATTGTGGAACTTGTTCGCATGGGGTTTGCTGGGCACCCTGTGGTCTCTGATGGTATGCATCACCTTGATAGGAGGTTCCATTCTTACCATCCTGAGCTCGGAGAGACGAAGCAGTCGCAGTGACACCGGCGTGATCACCGATCCAATGTCGGGCGTAGCCATGTCCCAGAAACTCCTCATGTTCATCTTCTTCTTAGCCACCTACATTTACACCTGGTTATACTACGAATTCTGCAGCGGCACGGAGGTCTCGTGGATCCAATGCTCGGACAGACGAGGTCCGTCTCTGCTCCCAATTCTGAACTGGACAACGTTCGTGTTTATCTGGATTAACACGATCGGCTTCGTGAGACTTGTTCGATCCAATTGAACTCATGCCATCTTACCAAGGGACTCGGTTATACCTTCTCTTCTGTTCCATAATCTACCTGGCATACGACCTGGCACAGGGGGACCTGACGCCAAGGAACTCCATCTGGCTCGCCGGGTACAAGGTGATTTTCTTGGTTGCAGCTGTGAAATCTGTGACATCCTACGTATGCATGGAACTGAACACTCTACTCGAGAGGACCAGGCAGCTGCAGTGCTCGGCCCTATCGACCACAAGCAAAGGCGAGGTGCTCGCACTGTACAGGGAAGAGAGACTGACTGACTCCAACACGGACGAGGCTCGCTACAGCAGACAAGCTTTTGGACATGGACAGCAGATACCATTTCACCCTCATGACAAATACAACCAGGCCCCGGTGTTCTGGTGTAGTCTCATGGCAGTCATTCTCCTCTACAACACGGCCCATCTTGCTATAGTTCCCTTGTCGTACACATCGCCTCTATTCTTCGGTATGCCCGCATACGTGCTGTACTGGGGAGCTATGAGAACGGCCCAGATTACCTTATGACGTTACGCTGAACATATATAATTATATTTATTTTATTAAGCAAAGAGGCAACCCATTTCCCTAGGGCCCAAAGGACATGGTGTACCCGGATCTACAACGAGAGCCAAAGGTGAGCTCAAGTAAACGTGAATCAGCGTCACTGGAGAAACATTTGGAACAGTGTATTACTGTAATCCTATGTATACTGGTCCTACTGAATATCGGCCTGTGGTTCGCTAGACTGTGTTTCCATACCAGCGCATTAGTTGAGTGAAGAGTGAGACGACTCGAGAACCTTGTGAGACATGGGTCGTCTTGAGGAGGACAGCTGGTGGATGAATCTTTTGAAAGACAAGCCCACTGAACGACACAGCCAAGAAGACCTTTTTGGATATGGACACACCGATAGCTGGTCGCTCGACCTCGGACACGTGAATATCCCCATGATCACTAGCGATCCATGCGAGGCATCGGAGCCGTGGGCCGGGCAATGGTGGATGACCATATCGTTTGGGGAAGACAAGAGTGCTGATGTGGCCGAGTCTGCTACACACAGCCTTGTAGACAACAGCTCTACCTCTGACAACGCATTCGACAGCTCCCACGTTGTGAGCTCCGGGGCTGCTGCTGCTGCTGCTGCTAGTGACTCTAACGACCTGGATGTGAGAGCCGGGGCTGCTGCTGCTGCTGCTGCTGCTAGTGACTCCAAATCCGAAGTTGTATTCAGTAGAGTCAAACCTTCAGTCATGACACCTAACATGCTAGAGATGCTTTATGCTAAAGTCGATAATGTAAACCCCAGCGCCTGCCAGCTCATAAGGGATGCTGATAATCTGAAGTACATCAAGAAGTGTAACAAGAATTCCATTGGGAACCCTGATCGTCAGTTGAAAAAAAAATGTGTTACCAAGTGTGTTTGATGTTAGTGATCATCATGTGGTTATACTATTGTGGTGTGTACTGTTATGGTGTGGGAACGTGTCACAAGGAATAAAGATGTATGGGGACAGGTACCTGTTGTATAGTTTCTTTATTTGTTCATCTTTGTTCGTCCTTTATTATGGAACATACAAAGCAACCTTTACAAATGTATTGCCATCAACCAAAAACAATCAAACGTACAATGGGGTAGACATGAATGGAGATACAAGATACAGTGGAACTGCGTACTACACGTAGGGGAAACAGAGTAGGGAATTGTCATATCGTGTTAACTTGGTCTCCACTGAACCTCTCACAAAAGCCATCTGTTCATATTCAGCTGGCCCATGAATCTGTCACCGGTCTTGATTGTGCTGAAATTATAACCGCTGCAGGCTCGTACCACCTGTCCTCCTGCAAAGCCTTGCACACTTTCCACTATGTTCATGGCATGCCCGACCACGTTCCTGAGAAACCCTTTGACACCGTCGTCCTCCACGATAGCGTTGATGGTCCCAGCGTCAAAGTCCTGGTTGACGGCAGCAGCAGCACTGTTTCTCATTACATCAGTGACCTGGTGATAACCAGCCCCGTTGGCAACCAGAGTCATCATTGACAGTATACTCTGGGGTGTGTAAGGGGACATGAGTTGAAACACGTCGAACCCGTCCTCCTGTTTAATAGCCTGTATCACCTCTTCCACGGGGTCTCCGCCTGACTCACAATTCACTCTTCTAGTAGCCAGCAGTCCTCCCCAGATGCCCTTGTTCACGGACATGTTGTAACCTAGATCGACCTCAACCTCCTGTTGCGCCGCTACATCCTCTCGGTTGGGGAGCTGCACTGTGAAACGGTCTCCCTGTTTCAGGGACTCGTGTCCCGTGTTAATCAGCTCAACTTCGTACAGGTGCGGGGTGTTCAGGAACGGTCTATTCGCAATGGCGCTGCTGGTGGCGCAGACCGCGACCTCCTTTAGGTTTCGTATGAACTCGGAGCTCAGTCCGTGTAGCGTGGGCACGTACGAATTGCAGTCTTTGACAAAGTGGAACAGGCCACCGGGTAGGTAGTTCTTAGCCGACTCGTGTTTGTAGCACCCGTAAGGGACCTGGGTGGTACCGGGCCGCTGATCACTCAGATTGTGTGTGTACGCACGAATCGGTTGGTGCACTCGGGTGGACGACATAGCTGACTTATAAATAGAGTCAGAGGTAGAGGCAGAGGTTCGGCTTTGCTAGACTGTGGCAGACGATGTGCTAGTACAGATAATTGTCAGTCAGCTGCAGAATGTCAACTGCAGAATAGGAACCTCTCTGCCTGAGATGGATCCCGACAGGTTGGCGAGTAGGGCACGTTGGGATGCTTGAGGACGAGCGACGCGGCTGTGAGTAGTTCCAGGAGGATAGGGGCCTCTTCACTGTTGAGCCTGAGCAACCTGATCGTAAGCATGTTAAGATCGGCGTCCGACAGCACCCCGAAGGTTTGCGAAAACCAAGGGCACCACCTTAGAATGATGTACGAATTCAGATCGTCTTGTGCACTAGCCTGGGGTGGTGTGAGACTCTTGTCAGGAGCACTCATAGACCCTTGCGTGTGGATGAACAACAGAACTCGGTTATCCTTCATCTCGTACTCTTCAGTGAGTTCAGTTAGAGACTTGGATGACGTGAGGCATATCAACTCCTCCAGTGTTAGCGTGTGCCATGTAGCAGCACCCCAGCTCATCTCCTCACCTTCACAGTATCTGGTTCCAGTGTGTGTGGACGGTGACAGTTCAAATGAGGCCTGCCTACTACACAGGGATAAGTGTTTATAGAGGTGCGTGTTGTAGTATAGGTGTGTCATGATGAATAGTTCATCTCCACCCTCTTGCGATAAGCCACCAGCCTCTGGTTGTAAAAGTCGACAGCTCCGACATTCTCGGCAAAGTTACAGTTTGTCATTTGTAGATTTCCTCTTTTCACCACCCTAGTGAGCACAACGTACACTGAAGGCTTTATCGGTGACATGGAGAAATACCTGGGCGGGTGGTAGAGCACTTGCCCGTGCACGGTGCAGCCTTGGCAGTCGTACGTGTTCATCGCCAACAGACAGGCCAGCGGGTGTGTGGTCACTGTCCAGTTCATGTAGGTCCACTTGGAAGGAGCCACCTTGTACATGGTCCCCGTCTGATCCCCTTTCACGTAGAACTCGTTGAACTGGCCCTGTACATTGAACGAAATGCCTAGCACTACACCTTCCATGTCTGGATTGGAAGGGAGTTGCTGCTGCTGCTGCTGCTGTATCCTCATTTGTGTGCCCGTCATGGCAGATGAGGACCCCAATGTATTTTTGTTCGCAACCTGTATACCGTTGAAGTCCATGTGCCAGATCATTCGCACCTTGCAACCCACCCACAGCTTGTCCACTTTCAGATACTCCCTTTCCGTGGTGCGGATCCCGGGACGGTATTTGGGCACTGAAAAGATCTTGGGCAGCGTCTGAGCGGCCTGCTTCAGCACTTCGTACCAAGCGCTCGGTCCTTTGTAGGGCGCCCGGTTCCGAGACACACTGAGAAACTTTTCCCCAATGCGGGCATGTTGGCTCGCCTTGTCCATGTACGCTGCTGTGTATCTAATCTGCTGTTCGTCCTGGTGGAAGATCCTCAGCTTCTTTGGCTCGTAGTCTGGGTCCATAATGTCGGCCTCGCGGACAGCCACTTGGCTCTTGAAAATGCGCCGAGACTCTTCCGTGACCGTGTTGAACTGAAGGTACGTCACGGCCTCAGCGTAACCCGGGTCCTTGAACTGTCGCCTGTTGACAAAGAGCGGAGTAGAACAAGAGAGGAGACCTTCGAATCGCTCCGTTTGCCAAATGCGCAGATTGGACCCCACGGGCTGCAATTGTGACACGCTGCCCGAGAAGACTATGAGAGGACCCTTACCGGGTCCGTAGAAGAGAGCCAGGCAGCACAACATCCTCTCGAGTAGCTCCACGTTCATCAGACCGTACTCGTCTACAATCAGCACGTTCACTCCCAGAAACGGAGGGGCGTCCTCCATGGGTGCCAGTTCCGAGGGGTTCTTAGACATCCTAAGGCGCGCCAGCATTTTACTACACACGGCACAAGACTCCGGTCTCAACTGTCTACACGAATGTCGTCTGATCCCATCGTCCCGCTCGGGGGGCAACTGGGCCTGGTGCAGTGTATTGAAACGAGATATCACGTTCCAGTACACTTTGCAGTAATGCTGCGTAAATTCGTCGAGCGAAAGCTTCTCGTCCAACAGTTCCTTCTTGAACCCCATCAACTTGTGGAACGTGTAGACGTGGTCAAGGTCGCAGGATTCCATCAGGGTTCCCGCTGCCTTGTTGGTCATAGCGCTCACAGCCACGCTGATGTTCATGCTCCTCAACTTCTTCTCCAGCAGTGATATGGCGTACGATTTGCCGCAGCCGGCGTCTCCGCTCAGCAGAGCCACTTTCATACGCTCGCCTCGAGACATGTGCAGCTTGACCATTGTCCTCACCCAACGATCCTGGCAGTATCTAGACATGGCCAACATTGCTTTCGTTCTCAGGTCCTCCTCATCCTCCTCTTCCAGACACTGTTTTTTGCTGCCAGCCTCGCACACCACTAGCCCATCTCTGTGTCGCTCGGTTGACCTGCTCATGTCCGTATGGTTGACTATATCTCTGTGCCTATCTCTCTAGCGATATATATATATATATATATATATATATATCCCTACTACTCTGTCCTTGTAAAGCGCTACAGAGCAGGTGAATCTTTCGACCAAGGTGAATGGAACAGCACCCGGTTTTCAAGAGGCCCTGCTAGGAGACTTGACGTAGCGGCCTTAAATGGGACCTGTTGTTCCTGGTTACTCCGATGAACAGCAGACCGTCCAGCTTTGTCCTGACCCTCCAGACCCCTAAGTTTCATGAACGCAGAGAGTGACTGCTCTAAGCGAAGGGGGTCTTGGCGAGACACTCTGTCTACCTCTCCATTTGCCAACACGCTGCTGATGTGAGGGGGAGCTTCGATCCCTTCCAGTACAGAGCGCAAGACCCTGTTTCTGACAGAGTGGGAACCTCGTTGAAGGTCGCTCTGATCAGCACCCAAGCCTGCAGTAAGAGGCACGTAAACGACACCTTGCGCCTTACGCACCCTCTGAGCTCTCTGACGTACGCGTACAACACCCTTGTAGGCCTTTGACACCGTGTCTCTGAACAGTGTCACATACGAGCTGTACATGTGCTTGCTCGTGTACAGAGATGCCGTGGTCACTCCTCCCTTGCCCGTACTGTTTAGAACATTTTGGAGCCCGGCGAGCACTTCGATCAACGGTGCGTGAGCCCCATACTCGAACAGCAGCCACGCAAAGTCCTCGGTGTCTACCCTGTCTGTAGATTTGTATTTATTGCCATGCACGTAGGCTCTACAGAAGCCAAAGTGTTTGGCGTACCACTCGGGCTCCAGTTGAGATAGCATGATGTTCATATTCTCCACCATCAGACTGAACCCCGTTGCCAGTTTATCGCCTACCCTGATCTCAAACAGCTTCTGTAACACCCCGACCGGTGTGACAGACTGACCGGGTTTGAACATGCGGTCCTCCGGGAGCGACACCGCAAGGTAATGTCTCCCTACCCAGTCTAAGTGAGGGTGTGAGTCTTCTGTCTTGTGCGTTCCGTCGGCATATTCCTTGGGTTCTGCATCCTTGCTAGGCTGGCGGCTCTCTGACAGCTTGATCCTCAAGGCTTCCCGCTCCTCACAGGCTTCCTGAAGAGCGTATCTCGTGTCCTCCAGTTCCTTTGTACACAACTCGAGTTCATATAGCGTGTGCCTGTGTGTATCGCTCAAGCGGGCAGTGGCAGCTTTGGTCGCTATATTTCCTACCATAGCCTCACCTACCAATGCCACATTTCTTTCTGCTGCTTGTTCTCCTTGCCATTTGGCGAGGCCCTCACCCAACATCTTTCTCTCACGGCTAGCCTCCATCCTCTGTTCGTGCTCCACATCCAGTGACTTCTTGAGTTGGAGGATTTCACGTTTCAGGTTGGCTATCATCGTTATGTGAGCACACTCGTTACACGCACCTGCACCGGAGGACTCTTCTCGGGTCCTCTTTCTGCACAGAGATGAGCTACTGCGTGTGGAAGGCATGATGTTACACAACCACAGTCCTTACTTATAGTGTTATATGGTGAAAATAATAGCACCGCTTCATATATGTGGTACTCCTAGACACGATGAACATAACACACACTGCACCTTATAATGTAATACATTGGGGAATACTTTATTGGGGTTCTTACACATCACACAGGTTTTATTTAATAACAAAGACATATATCAACACACAACCTGGTCAGAGATATGTTTGTCAAGAAAACAAAAGTATGATTGTCTATGAGGACACCGATCACCCCTGTCAGTGTGTACACTCCCTTATTCGTCCGCTGTCTTCGCAGTTAGTCGGGGATGCGTGCGACCATCTCCAAGGGTCCGCTGCATTGCTCTTTTGAGTAAGCGGCCAAGACCTTTAGGTGCTTTGGTGTATAGACCATACTCTGCATCACGTTTGAGAACCACACCGAATTGATCCACTGGAACCACGAGTACTTGATCTCGATCTTGAAAAGGTCCATTGCTAGTTGTGAGGTTAGCGTAGGGACTCTGGAGTACCGCTGAGCTGAACCGACCGTCATCTTTCAACGATGCCCTTATGGTCTTCTTTGGGTCCACCAACACAAACAATGTGGCAGGCGTTAAGCACGTAGTTCGAACATTGAGTACATTACGCCCCGCAGGGTGGAACCGTGACGGGTGGTACTGTGAAGATATCCGTATAGTGAAGCTGTCGTCTCCATACGTTATGCTTCTCCTGGGATAGGTCGGTTGGGGAGTAGACGTGGGCACCACGGTGAGGTGAATGCGACCTGTCTTCGGCATGAGATAACATGGAAAGTTGTTAGGCATCCAGGTCGGAGGCTCCATCCCCGGCCGGAATAATACAATCAGAATGTTATGCACAATAGTCCTGTGTAACATTCCGTAGAAAGGACACTTGTCCAGAGCTTCCTCGATAGTATCAATGTCCTCGTAGGTACACTGTATCTTGTACCGCTGTTCACATCGTAATACGTACCCGAAGGGGTGACGTATCTGGTGTTGGGGAGACATCCCGGCAGTACAACACCTTACATGTTCAGTTCCACCAGTCGTTTGTAGCTGTGAGTCCTGAGATGATCCTCCTGAGGTGGAGTGTAGATTGGTGCGTTCGATGGAAGATAGAGACATGGTATGGTGGGTACAATGGCATTCATGGACAGGTTCCTCCACAACCACAACAACTCCAATACCTCCAATGTGTTCCCAACCCAAGTACAAGTGTACAGCGCGTATTCAGTTATTCTTGTGCTATGTTCACACTGGGGGTTCCTTGTTACTGACTATATTGGACAGCATCCCATTCATCCAGCCATAGGTCATCAGCCGAGGTTGGGTATCACAGTCAGGGTCTGAACGTCTGAACTAACATTGGTCTGATATGTAGGCCGAGATCGGATATCACAGTCTCTTCTCTTCTGAGTTTGTATTTAACTACATCATCATACCCCATAGAGGTACCATTGGGTAGGATGTCACAGCATTGGGTGGACGAAAGGGTTGGTGGTGTGTGTGTGTGTGTGTGACGTGTCAGGCTCCAGCGTGTATTTTAGGCAAAATCCACAATGCAACTAGTTCGGCATATGAAGGGATACAAAGTTTTTTTTTATAACAAACAAGAAAAATATTTTTTTATACATTTTGCATGAAAAGGGTCTAAAATATTTTTTTTTTTACGTTCAGCACTAGAAGGACATATGTAGAATACAACATACAAGGGTTTTCAAATGTGAAAAAAAAAAAATTTTTTCAATGAATATTTTCTAAAATCATGTTTTAGGCAAAATCCACAATGCAACTAGTTCGGCATATGAAGGGATACAAGTTTTTTTTATAACAAACGTGAAACATATTTTTTATACATTTTGCATGAAAAGGGTCTAAAATATTTTTTTACATTCAGCACTAGAATGACAGATGTAGAATACAACATACAAGGGTTTTCAAATGTGATTTAAAAAAAAGCTTTTTTCAATGAATATTTCTAAAATCATGTTTTAGGCAAAATCCACAATGCAACTAGTTCGGCATATGAAGGGATACAAGTTTTTTTTTATAACAAACGAAAAATTTTTTTTATACATTTTGCATGAAAAGGGTCTAAAATATTTTTTTACGTTCAGCACTAGAAGGACATATGTAGAATACAATATACAAGGGTTTTCAAATGTGATTTAAAAAAAAAAGCTTTTTTTCAATGAATATTTTCTAAAATCATGTTTTAGGCAAAATCCACAATGCAACTAGTTCGGCATATGAAGGGATACATTTTTTTTTTATAAAAAATGAGAAAAATGTTTTTTATACATTTTGCATGAAAAGGGTCTAAAATATTTTTTTTACGTTCAGCACTAGAAGGACATATGTAGAATACAACATACAGGGTTTTCAAATGTGAAAAAAAAAAAAGCTTTTTTTCAATGAATATTTTCTAAAATCATGTTTTAGGCAAAATCCACAATGCAACTAGTTCGGCATATGAGGGGATACAAGTTTTTTTTTATAAAAAAACGTGAAAAATATTTTTTTTATACATTTTGCATGAAAAGGGTCTAAAAATATTTTTTTTACGTTCAGCACTAGAAGGACATATGTAGAATACAACATACAAGGGTTTTCAAATGTGATTAAAAAAAAAAGCTTTTTTCAATGAATATTTTCTAAAATCATGTTTTAGGCAAAATCCACAATGCAACTAGTTCGGCATATGAAGGGATACAATTTTTTTTTTATAAAAAACGTGAAAAATATTTTTTATACATTTTGCATGAAAAGGGTCTAAAATATTTTTTTTACGTTTCAGCACTAGAAGGACATATGTAGAATACAACATACAAGGTTTTTAAAATGTGATTAAAAAAAAAAGCTTTTTTCAATGAATATTTTCTAAAATCATGTTTTAGGGAAAATCAATAATACAACTAGTTCGGCATATGAAGGGATACAAAGTTTTTTTATTTTATAAAAAACGAGAAAAATTTTTTTATACATTTTGCATGAAAAGGGTCTAAAATATTTTTTTTTAAAATTTTTTTAACGTTCAGCACTAGAAGGACATATGTAGAATACAACATACAAGGGTTTTCAAATGTGATTTAAAAAAAAAGCTTTTTTCAATGAATATTTTCTAAAATCATGTTTTAGGCAAAATCCACAATGCAACTAGTTCGGCATATGAAGGGATACAAGTTTTTTTTTTTAAAAAAACGTGAAAAATATTTTTTATACATTTTGCATGAAAAAAGGGTCTAAAATATTTTTTTAACGTTCAGCACTAGAAGGACATATGTAGAATACAACATACAAGGGTTTTCAAATGTGATTTTAAAAAAAAGCTTTTTTTCAATGAATATTGTCTAAAATCATGTTTTAGGCAAAATCCACAATGCAACTAGTTCGGCATATGAAGGGATACATTTTTTTTTATAAAAAACGTGAAAAAAATATTTTTTATACATTTTGCATGAAAAGGGTCTAAAAATATTTTTTTTACGTTCAGCACTAGAAGGACATATGTAGAATACAACATACAGGGTTTTCAAATGTGATTTAAAAAAAAGCTTTTTTTCAATGAATATTTTCTAAAATCATGTTTTAGGCAAAATCCACAATGCAACTAGTTCGGCATATGAAGGGATACAGTTTTTTTTTTATAAAAACGAAAAAAATTTTTTATACATTTTGCATGAAAAGGGTAAAAAAATTTTTTTTTAACGTTCAGCACTAGAAGGACATATGTAGAATACAATATACAAGGGTTTTTCAAATGTGAAAAAAAAAAAGCTTTTTTCAATGAATATTTTCTAAAATCATGTTTTAGGCAAAATCCACAATGCAACTAGTTCGGCATATGAAGGGATACATTTTTTTTTATAAAAACGTGAAAAATATTTTTTATACATTTTGCATGAAAGGGGTCTAAAATATTTTTTTTACGTTCAGCACTAGAAGGACATATGTAGAATACAAATATACAAGGTTTTCAAATGTGATTTTAAAAAAAAAAGCTTTTTTCAATGAATATTTTCTAAAATCATGTTTTAGGCAAAATCCACAATGCAACTAGTTCGGCATATGAAGGGATACAATTTTTTTATAAAAAACGTGAAAAATATTTTTTTATACATTTTGCATGAAAAGGGTCTAAAAAAATTTTTTTTTTTACGTTCAGCACTAGAAGGACATATGTAGAATACAACATACAAGGGTTTTCAAATGTGATTTAAAAAAAAAAAGCTTTTTTCAATGAATTTTTTCTAAAATCATGTTTTAGGCAAAATCCACAATGCAACTAATTCGGCATATGAAGGGATATTTTTTTTTTTATAAAAAACGTGAAAAATATTTTTTATACATTTTGCATGAAAAGGGTCTAAAATATTTTTTTACGTTCAGCACTAGAAGGACATATGTAGAATACAACATACAAGGGTTTTCAAATGTGATTAAAAAAAGCTTTTTTTTTCAATGAATATTTTCTAAAATCATGTTTTAGGCAAAATCCACCATGCAACTAGTTCGGCATATGAAGGGATACAATTTTTTTTTATAACAAACGAGAAAAAATTTTTTTATACATTTTGCATGAAAAGGGGTCTAAAATTTTTTTTTTTTAACGTTCAGCACTAGAAGGACATATGTAGAATACAACATACAAGGGTTTTCAAATGTGATTTTTTTTAAAAAAAAAGCTTTTTTCAATGAATATTGTCTAAAATCATGTTTTAGGCAAAATCCACAATGCAACTAGTTCGGCATATGAAGGGATACAATTTTTTTTTATAAAAAACGTGAAAAATATTTTTTATACATTTTGCATGAAAAGGGTCTAAAATATTTTTTTTACGTTCAGCACTAGAAGGACATATGTAGAATACAACATACAAGGGTTTTCAAATGTGATTAAAAAAAAAGCTTTTTTCAATGAATATTTTCTAAAATCATGTTTTAGGCAAAATCCACAATGCAACTAGTTCGGCATATGAAGGGATACAAGTTTTTTATAACAAACGTGAAAAATATTTTTTATAAATTTTGCATGAAAAGGGTCTAAAAAATTTTTTTTAACGTTCAGCACTAGAAGGACATATGTAGAATACAACATACAAGGGTTTTCAAATGTGATTTTTTAAAAAAAAAAAAAAATTTTTTTTCAATGAAATTTTCTAAAATCATGTTTTTAGGCAAAATCCACAATGCAACTAGTTCGGCATATGAAGGGATTTTTTTTTTATAAAAACGTGAAAAATATTTTTTTACATTTTGCATGAAAAGGGTCTAAAATATTTTTTTTTACGTTTCAGCACTAGAAGGACATATGTAGAATACAACATACAAGGGTTTTCAAAAATGTGATTTAAAAAAAAAAGCTTTTTTTCAATGAATATTTTCTAAAATCATGTTTTAGGCAAAATCCACAATGCAACTAGTTCGGCATATATGAAGGGATACACAGTTTTTTTATATAAAACGAAAATATATTTTTATACATTTTGCATGAAAAGGGTCTAAAAAATATTTTTTTTAACGTTCAGCACTAGAAGGACATATGTAGAATACAACATACAAGGGTTTTCAAATGTTTTAAAAAAAAAAAAAGCTTTTTTTTTCAATGAATATTTCTAAAATCATGTTTTAGGCAAAATCCACAATGCAACTAGTTCGGCATATGAAGGGATACAATTTTTTTTTTATAACAAACGTGAAAAAATTTTTTTTATACATTTTGCATGAAAAGGGTCTAAAAATTTTTTTTTTACGTTCAGCACTAGAAGGACATATGTAGAATACAACATACAAAGGGTTTTCAAATGTGAAAAAAAAAAAGCTTTTTTTCAATGAATATTTTCTAAAATCATGTTTTAGGCAAAATCCACAATGCAACTAGTTCGGCATATGAAGGGGGATACATTTTTTTTTTATAAAAAACGTGAAAAATATTTTTTATACATTTTGCATGAAAAGGGTCTAAAATATTTTTTTTTTAACGTTCAGCACTAGAAGGACATATGTAGAATACAACATACAAGGGTTTTCAAATGTTTTTTTAAAAAAAAAGCTTTTTTTTTTCAATGAATATTTTCTAAAATCATGTTTTAGGCAAAATCCACAATGCAACTAGTTCGGCATATGAAGGGATACATTTTTTTTTATAAAAACGTGAAAAAAATATTTTTTATACATTTTGCATGAAAAGGGTCTAAAATATTTTTTTTACGTTCAGCACTAGAAGGACATATGTAGAATACAACATACAAGGGTTTTCAAATGTGATTTAAAAAAAAAAAAAGCTTTTTTCAATGAATATTTTCTAAAATCATGTTTTAGGCAAAATCCACAATACAACTAGTTCGGCATATGAAGGGATACAAAGTTTTTTTTATAAAAAACGTGAAAAAATATTTTTTATACATTTTGCATGAAAAAGGGTCTAAAATTTTTTTTTTAACGTTCAGCACTAGAAGGACATATGTAGAATACAACATACAAGGGTTTTCAAATGTGAAAAAAAAAAAAAGCTTTTTCAATGAATATTTTTCTAAAATCATGTTTTAGGCAAAATCCACAATGCAACTAGTTCGGCATATGAAGGGATACAAAAAGTTTTTTTTTATAACAAACGTGAAAAATATTTTTTATACATTTTGCATGAAAAGGGTCTAAAAATTTTTTTACGTTCAGCACTAGAAGGACATATGTAGAATACAACATACAAGGTTTTCAAATGTGATTAAAAAAAAAAGCTTTTTTCAATGAATATTTTCTAAAATCATGTTTTAGGCAAAATCCACAATGCAACTAGTTCGGCATATGAAGGGATACAGTTTTTTTTTTTTATAAAAAACGTGAAAAATATTTTTTATACATTTTTGCATGAAAAGGGTCTAAAATATTTTTTTTTTTCAGCACGTTCAGCACTAGAAGGACATATGTAGAATACAACATACAAGGGTTTTCAAATGTGAAAAAAAAAAAAGCTTTTTTCAATGAATATTTTCTAAAATCATGTTTTAGGCAAAATCCACAATGCAACTAGTTCGGCATATGAAGGGATACATTTTTTTTTTTATAACAACGTGAAAAATATATTTTTATACATTTTGCATGAAAAAGGGTAAAAAAATTTTTTTTTACGTTCAGCACTAGAAGGACATATGTAGAATACAACATACAAGGGTTTTCAAATGTGATTTAAAAAAAAAGCTTTTTATCAATGAATATTTCTAAAATCATGTTTTAGGCAAAATCCACAATGCAACTAGTTCGGCATATGAAGGGATACAATTTTTTTTATAAAAAACGTGAAAAATATTTTTTTATACATTTTGCATGAAAAGGGTCTAAAAATTTTTTTTTTTACGTTCAGCACTAGAAGGACATATGTAGAATACAACATACAAGGGTTTTCAAATGTGATTTTTAAAAAAAAAGCTTTTTTCAATGAATATTTCTAAAATCATGTTTTAGGCAAAATCCACAATGCAACTAGTTCGGCATATGAAGGGATATTTTTTTTTTTATAACAAAGGTGAAAAATTTTTTTTAACAAACATGAAAAAAAATATTTTTTATACATTTTGCATGAAAAGGGTCTAAAAAATTTTTTTTTTACGTTCAGCACTAGAAGGACATATGTAGAATACAACATACAAGGGTTTTCAAATGTTTTAAAAAAAGCTTTTTTCAATGAATATTTCTAAAATCATGTTTTAGGCAAAATCCACAATGCAACTAGTTCGGCATATGAAGGGATACAAAGTTTTTTTTTTATAAAAACGAAAAAAAATATTTTTTATACATTTTGCATGAAAAGGGGGTAAAAATTTTTTTTTAACGTTCAGCACTAGAAGGACATATGTAGAATACAACATACAAGGGTTTTCAAAATGTGAAAAAAAAAAGCTTTTTTCAATGAATATTTTCTAAAATCATGTTTTAGGCAAAATCCACAATGCAACTAGTTCGGCATATGAAGGGATATTTTTTTTTTTTTATAAAAAACGTGAAAAATATTTTTTATACATTTTGCATGAAAAGGGTCTAAAAATTTTTTTTTACGTTCAGCACTAGAAGGACATATGTAGAATACAACATACAAGGGTTTTCAAATGTGATTTAAAAAAAAAAGCTTTTTTCAATGAATATTTTCTAAAATCATGTTTTAGGCAAAATCCACAATGCAACTAGTTCGGCATATGAAGGGATACAATTTTTTTTTATAACAAACGTGAAAAATATTTTTTTATACATTTTGCATGAAAAGGGTCTAAAATATTTTTTTTACGTTCAGCAGTTCAGCACTAGAAGGACATATGTAGAATACAACATACAAGGTTTTTTCAAATGTGAAAAAAAAAAAAGCTTTTTTCAATGAATATTTTCTAAAATCATGTTTTAGGCAAAATCCACAATGCAACTAGTTCGGCATATGAAGGGATATAGTTTTTTTTTTTTTTAAAAAAACGAAAAAATTTATTTTTATACATTTTGCATGAAAAGGGTCTAAAAAATTTTTTTTTACGTTCAGCACTAGAAGGACATATGTAGAATACAACATACAAGGTTTTTTTCAAATGTGAAAAAAAAAAAAGCTTTTTTCAATGAATATTTTCTAAAATCATGTTTTAGGCAAAATCCACAATGCAACTAGTTCGGCATATGAAGGGATACATTTTTTTTTTTATAAAAAAAACGATGAAAAATATTTTTTATACATTTTGCATGAAAAGGGTCTAAAAATTTTTTTTTACGTTCAGCACTAGAAGGACATATGTAGAATACAACATACAAGGGTTTTCAAATGTGATTTAAAAAAAATTTTTTTCAATGAATATTCTAAAAATGTTTTAAATATTTTCTAAAATCATGTTTTAGGCAAAATCCACAATGCAAAGTTCGGTTCGGCATATGAAGGGAATTTTTTTTTTTTATAACAAACGTGAAAAAAATATTTTTTATACATTTTGCATGAAAAGGGTAAAAAAATTTTTTTTTTACGTTCAGCACTAGAAGGACATATGTAGAATACAACATACAAGGTTTTTCAAATGTGATTTAAAAAAAGCTTTTTTTTTTCAATGAATATTTTCTAAAATCATGTTTTAGGCAAAATCCACAATGCAACTAGTTCGGCATATGAAGGGATTTTTTTTTTTATAAAAACGTGAAAAATATTTTTTTATACATTTTGCAAAAAAAGGGTCTAAAATTTTTTTTTAACGTTCAGCACTAGAAGGACATATGTAGAATACAACATACAAGGGTTTTCAAATGTGATTTTTAAAAAAAGCTTTTTTTCAATGAATATTTTCTAAAATCATGTTTTAGGCAAAATCCACAATGCAACTAGTTCGGCATATGAAGGGGATACAATTTTTTTTATAAAAAACGTGAAAAAAAAATTTTTTTTATACATTTTGCATGAAAAGGGTCTAAAAATTTTTTTTACGTTCAGCACTAGAAGGACATATGTAGAATACAACATACAAGATTTTTTTCAAAATGTGATTTTAAAAAAAAAGCTTTTTTTCAATGAATATTTCTAAAATCATGTTTTAGGCAAAATCCACAATGCAACTAGTTCGGCATATGAAGGGATACAAATTTTTTTTTAAAAAAAAACGAAAAAAATATTTTTTATACATTTTGCATGAAAAGGGTCTAAAAAAAATTTTTTTTTAACGTTCAGCACTAGAAAGGACATATGTAGAATACAACATACAAGGGTTTTCAAATGTGAAAAAAAAAAAAGCTTTTTTTTTTTCAATGAATATTTTCTAAAATCATGTTTTAGGCAAAATCCACAATGCAACTAGTTCGGCATATGAAGGGATACAGTTTTTTTTTATAACAAACGTGAAAAATTTTTTTTATACATTTTGCATGAAAAGGGTCTAAAAAATATTTTTTTTTTTTACGTTCAGCACTAGAAGGACATATATGTAGAATACAACATACAAGGGTTTTCAAATGTGATTTAAAAAAAAAAGCTTTTTTTCAATGAATATTTTCTAAAATCATGTTTTAGGCAAAATCCACAATGCAACTAGTTCGGCATATGAAGGGATACAGTTTTTTTATAAAAAACGAAAAAATATTTTTTTTATACATTTTGCATGAAAAGGGTCTAAAATATTTTTTTTACGTTCAGCACTAGAAGGACATATGTAGAATACAACATACAAGGGTTTTCAAATGTTTTTTAAAAAAAAAAAGCTTTTTTCAATGAATATTTTCTAAAATCATGTTTTAGGCAAAATCCACAATGCAACTAGTTCGGCATATGAAGGGATACAATTTTTTTTTTATAAAAAACGTGTGAAAAAAAAATTTTTTTTAAACATTTTGCATGAAAAAGGGTCTAAAATTTTTTTTTTACGTTCAGCACTAGAAGGACATATGTAGAATACAACATACAAGGGTTTTCAAATGTGATTTAAAAAAAAAAAATTTTTTTTTTCAATGAATATTTAAAAAAAAATCATTTTTAGGCAAAAATCCACAATGCAACTAGTTCGGCATATGAAGGGATTTTTTTTTTTTTTTATAAAAAAACGTGAAAAATTTTTTTATACATTTTGCATGAAAAGGGTCTAAAATATTATTTTTTTTACGTTCAGCACTAGAAGGACATATGTAGAATACAACATACAAGGGTTTTCAAATGTGAAAAAAAAAAAAGCTTTTTTCAATGAATATTTTCTAAAATCATGTTTTAGGCAAAAAATCCACAATGCAACTAGTTCGGCATATGAAGGGATACAGTTTTTTTTTATAATAAAAAACGAAAAAAATATTTTTTATACATTTTGCATGAAAGGGGTCTAAAATTTTTTTTTTTAACGTTCAGCACTAGAAGGATATATGTAGAATACAACATACAAGGGTTTTCAAATGTGATTTAAAAAAAAAAGCTTTTTTTTTTCAATGAATTTTCTAAAATCATGTTTTAGGCAAAATCCACAATGCAACTAGTTCGGCATATGAAGGGATACAAGTTTTTTATTTTTTTTTTTTAACAAAAAAAAAATTTTTTTTTTGCATGAATTTTGCAAAAAAAGGGTTTAAAATATTTTTTTTACGTTCAGCACTAGAAGGACATATGTAGAATACAACATACAAGGGTTTTCAAATGTGAAAAAAAAAAAGCTTTTTTCAATGAATATTTTCTAAAATCATGTTTTAGGCAAAATCCACAATGCAACTAGTTCGGCATATGAAGGGATTTTTTTTTTTTTATAAAAATTTTGAAAAAAATTTTTTTATACATTTTGCATGAAAAGGGTAAAAAATTTTTTTTTTTTACGTTCAGCACTAGAAGGACATATGTAGAATACAACATACAAGGGTTTTCAAATGTGATTTAAAAAAAGCTTTTTTTTTCAATGAATATTTTTCTAAAATCATGTTTTAGGCAAAATCCACAATGCAACTAGTTCGGCATATGAAGGGATTTTTTTTTTTTTATAAAAAAAAAGAAAAAATATTTTTTATACATTTTGCATGAAAAGGGTCTAAAATTTTTTTTTTTTTTACGTTCAGCACTAGAAGGGACATATGTAGAAATACAACATACAAGGGTTTTCAAATGTGATTAAAAAAAAAAGCTTTTTTCAATGAATATTTTCTAAAATCATGTTTTAAAAAAAAATCCACAATGCAACTAGTTCGGCATATGAAGGGATACAATTTTTTTTATAAAAAACGTGAAAAATATTTTTTTTATACATTTTGCATGAAAAGGGTCTAAAAATATTTTTTTAACGTTCAGTTCAGCACACTAGAAGGACATATAATACAACATACAAGGGTTTTCAAAAAAAAAAAAAAAGCTTTTTTTTTCAATGAATATTTTTCTAAAATCATGTTTTAGGCAAAATCCACAATGCAACTAGTTCGGCATATGAAGGGATACAATTTTTTTTTATAAAAAACGTGAAAAATATTTTTTATACATTTTGCATGAAAAGGGTCTAAAATTTTTTTTTTTAACGTTCAGCACTAGAAGGACATATGTAGAATACAAACATACACAAGGGTTTTTTGAAATGTGAAAAAAAAAGCTTTTTTTCAATGAATATTTTCTAAAATCATGTTTTAGGCAAAATCCACAATGCAACTAGTTCGGCATATGAAGGGATTTTTTTTTTTATAAAAAACGTGAAAAATATTTTTTTATACATTTTGCATGAAAAGGGTCTAAAAATTTTTTTTACGTTCAGCACTAGAAGGACATATGTGTAAATACAACATACAAGGGTTTTCAAAATGTGAAAAAAAAAAAAAAGCTTTTTTTCAATGAATATTGTCTAAAATCATGTTTTAGGCAAAATCCACAATGCAACTAGTTCGGCATATGAAGGGATTTTTTTTTTAAAAACAAACGAAAAATATTTTTTATTTTTTGCATGAAAAGGGTAAAATTTTTTTTTTTTTTAACGTTCAGCACTAGAAGGACATATGTAGAATACAACATACAAGGGTTTTTCAAATGTGATTAAAAAAAAAGCTTTTTTTTCAATGAATATTTTCTAAAATCATGTTTTAGGCAAAATCCACAATGCAAATAGCAACTAGTTCGGCATATGAAGGGATACAAAGTTTTTTTATAAAAAAAGAAAAATATTTTTTTATACATTTTGCATGAAAAGGGTCTAAAATTTTTTTTTACGTTCAGCACTAGAAGAAGGACATATGTAGAATACAACATACAAGGGTTTTCAAATGTGAAAAAAAAAGCTTTTTTCAATGAATATTTTCTAAAATCATGTTTTAGGCAAAATCCACAATGCAACTAGTTCGGCATATGAAGGGATACATTTTTTTTTTTATAAAAAAACGAAAAAAATATTTTTTATACATTTTGCATGAAAAAGGGTCTAAAATTTTTTTTTTTACGTTCAGCACTAGAAGGACATATGTAGAATACAACATACAAGGGTTTTCAAATGTGATTTAAAAAAAAGCTTTTTTTTTTCAATGAATATTTTCTAAAATCATGTTTTAGGCAAAATCCACAATGCAACTAGTTCGGCATATGAAGGGATTTTTTTTTTATAAAAAAACGTGAAAAATATTTTTTATACATTTTGCATGAAAAGGGTCTCTAAAAATATTTTTTTTTACGTTCAGCACTAGAAGGACATATGTAGAATACAACATACAAGGGTTTTCAAAATGTGAAAAAAAAAAAATTTTTTTTCAATGAATATTTTCTAAAATCATGTTTTAGGCAAAATCCACAATGCAACTAGTTCGGCATATGAAGGGATACATTTTTTTTTATAACAAACGAAAAAAATTTTTTTATACATTTTGCATGAAAAGGGTCTAAAAATTTTTTTTTTTTCACGTTCAGCACTAGAAGGACATATGTAGAATACAACATACAAGGGTTTTCAAATGTGATTTAAAAAAAAAGCTTTTTTTTTTTTCAATGAATTTTCTAAAATCATTTTTTTTTAGGCAAAATCCACAATGCAACTAGTTCGGCATATGAATATGAAGGGATACATTTTTTTTATAAAAAAAAAGAAAATATTTTTTTTATACATTTTGCATGAAAAGGGTCTAAAATATTTTTTTTACGTTCAGCACTAGAAGGACATATGTAGAAATACAACATACAAGGGTTTTCAAATGTGATTTTTTTAAAAAAAAAGCTTTTTTCAATGATGAATATTCTAAAAAAATCATGTTTTAGGCAAAATCCACAATGCAACTAGTTCGGCATATGAAGGGATACATTTTTTTTTTTTATAAAAAAAACGTGAAAAATATTTTTTATACATTTTGCATGAAAAGGGGTAAAATATATTTTTTTAACGTTCAGCACTAGAAGGACATATGTAGAATACAACATACAAGGGTTTTCAAATGTGATTTAAAAAAAAAAAGCTTTTTTCAATGAATATTTCTAAAATCATGTTTTAGGCAAAATCCACAATGCAACTAGTTCGGCATATGAAGGGATACAAGTTTTTTTTTATAAAAAAACGAAAAAAATTTTTTATACATTTTGCATGAAAAGGGTCTAAAAATATTTTTTTCAGCACTAGAAGGACATATGTAGAATACAACATACAAGGGTTTTCAAATGTGATAAAAAAAAAAAAAGCTTTTTTCAATGAATATTTTCTAAAATCATGTTTTAGGCAAAATCCACAATGCAACTAGTTCGGCATATGAAGGGATACATTTTTTTTTTAAAAAAACGTGAAAAAAAAAAAAAAAAAAAATATTTTTTTATATTTTGCATGAAAAGGGTAAAAAAATATTTTTTTACGTTCAGCACTAGAAGGACATATGTAGAATAACATAAAGGGTTTTCAAATGTGATTTGAAAAAAAAAAAAGCTTTTTTCAATGAATATTTTCTAAAATCATGTTTTTTAGGCAAAATCCACAAATGCAACTAGTTCGGCATATGAAGGGATTTTTTTTTTTTATAAAAAACGAAAAAAATATTTTTTATACATTTTGCATGAAAAAGGGTAAAAAATTTTTTTACACGTTCAGCACTAGAAGGACATATGTAAAATACAACATACAAATGTGATTTTTTTTCAAATGTGAAAAAAAAAAAAAGCTTTTTTCAATGAATATTTTCTAAAATCATGTTTTTAGGCAAAATCCACAATGCAACTAGTTCGGCATATGAAGGGATACAAGTTTTTTTTTATAAAAAAAAAAAAAAATATTTTTTATACATTTTGCATGAAAAGGGTAAAAAAAATTTTTTTTTTTTTTTTTTTACGTTCAGCACTAGAAGGACATATGTAGAATACAACATACAAGGGTTAAAAAATGTTTTTAAAAAAAAAAAATTTTTTTTTCAATGAATATTTTCTAAAATCATGTTTTAGGCAAAATCCACAATGCAACTAGTTCGGCATATGAAGGGATACATTTTTTTTTTATAATTTTTTTGAAAAAAAAATTTTTTATACATTTTGCATGAAAAAGGGTAAAAAATATTTTTTTAACGTTCAGCACTAGAAGGACATATGTAGAATACAACATACAAGGGTTTTTTCAAATGTGAAAAAAAAAAAAAGCTTTTTTCAATGAATATTTTCTAAAATCATGTTTTAGGCAAAATCCACAATGCAACAAGTTTCGGCATATGAAGGGATTTTTTTTTTTTTAAAAAAAAACGTGAAAAATATTTTTTATACATTTTGCATGAAAAGGGTCTAAAAATTTTTTTTTAACGTTCAGCACTAGAAGGACATATGTAGAATACAACATACAAGGGTTTTCAATGTGAAAAATGTTTTTTTTAAAAAAAAAAGCTTTTTTTCAATGAATATTTTCTAAAATCATGTTTTAGGCAAAAAAATCCACAATGCAACTAGTTCGGCATATGAAGGGATATTTTTTTTTTAAAAAAAAACGATTGAAAAATTTTTTTTATACATTTTGCATGAAAAGGGTCTAAAATATTTTTTTTACGTTCAGCACTAGAAGGACATATGTAGAATACAACATACAAGGGTTTTTCAAATGTGATTTAAAAAAAAAGCTTTTTTTTTTCAATGAATATTTTCTAAAATCATGTTTTAGGCAAAATCCACAATGCAACTAGTTCGGCATATGAAGGGATACATTTTTTTTTTATAAAAAAACGTGAAAAATATTTTTTTATACATTTTGCATGAAAAAGGGTAAAAATTTTTTTTTTTTTAACGTTCAGCACTAGAAGGACATATGTAGAATACAACATACAAGGGTTTCAAAAATGTGATTAAAAAAAAAGCTTTTTTTTCAATGAATATTGTCTAAAATCATGTTTTAGGCAAAATCCACAATGCAACTAGTTCGGCATATGAAGGGGGATAAGTTTTTTTTTAAAAAAAAAAAAAGAAAAATATTTTTTATACATTTTGCATGAAAATTTTCTAAAATTTTTTTTTTTTCAACGTTCAGCACTAGAAGGACATATGTAGAATACAACATACAAGGGTTTTCAAATGTGATTTAAAAAAAAAAAAGCTTTTTTCAATGAATATTTTCTAAAATCATGTTTTAGGCAAAATCCACAATGCAACTAGTTCGGCATATGAAGGGATACAAAGTTTTTTTTTATAAAAAAAAATTTTTTTTGAAAAATATTTTTTATACATTTTGCATGAAAAGGGTCTAAAATTTTTTTTTAACGTTCAGCACTAGAAGGACATATGTAGAATACAACATACAAGGGTTTTCAAATGTGATTAAAAAAAAAGCTTTTTTTCAATGAATATTTTCTAAAATCATGTTTTAGGCAAAATCCACAATGCAACTAGTTCGGCATATGAAGGGATACAATTTTTTTTTTTATAACAAAAAAACGTGAAAAATATTTTTTATACATTTTGCATGAAAAGGGTCTAAAAATATTTTTTTTTTTTACGTTCAGCACTAGAAGGACATATGTAGAATATAACATACAAGGGTTTTCAAATGTGATTTAAAAAAAAATTTTTTTTTTTCAATGAATATTTTCTAAAATCATGTTTTAGGCAAAATCCACAATGCAACTAGTTCGAAGGGATGAAGGGATACAATTTTTTTTATAAAAAACGAAAAATTTTTTTTATACATTTTGCATGAAAAGGGTCTAAAATTTTTTTTTACGTTTCAGCACTAGAAGGACATATGTAGAATACAACATACAAGGGTTTTCAAATGTGAAAAAAAAAAAATTTTTTTCAATGAATATTTCTAAAATCATGTTTTTAGGCAAAATCCACAATGCAACTAGTTCGGCATATGAAGGGATATTTTTTTTTTTTATAACAAACGAAAAATATTTTTTTATACATTTTGCATGAAAAGGGTCTAAAAAATTTTTTTTACGTTCAGCACTAGAAGGACATATGTAGAATACAACATACAGGGTTTTTTTCAAATGTGATTGAAAAAAAAAAAAAGCTTTTTTCAATGAATATTTTCTAAAATCATGTTTTAGGCAAAAATCCACAATGCAACTAGTTCGGCATATGAAGGGATATTTTTTTTTTTTATAAAAAACGTGAAAAATATTTTTTATACATTTTGCATGAAAAGGGTCTAAAAATTTTTTTTAACGTTCAGCACTAGCACTAGAAGGACATATGTAGAATACAACATACAAGGGTTTTCAAATGTGTTTTTTTTAAAAAAAAAAGCTTTTTTCAATGAATATTTTCTAAAATCATGTTTTAGGCAAAATCCACAATGCAACTAGTTCGGCATATGAAGGGATACAGTTTTTTTTTTTTTTTTTTTTTTAAAATAAAAAAAAAAAAATATTTTTTTATACATTTTGCATGAAAAGGGTCTAAAATTTTTTTTTTAACGTTCAGCACTAGAAGGACATATGTAGAATACAACATACAAGGGTTTTCAAATGTGAAGAAAAAAAAAAAAAAGCTTTTTTCAATGAATATTTTCTAAAATCTAAAATCATGTTTTAGGCAAAGGCAAAATCCACAATGCAACTAGTTCGGCATATGAAGGGATTTTTTTTTTATAAAAAAAAGAAAAAAAATTTTTTATACATTTTGCATGAAAAGGGTCTAAATAATTTTTTTTTTTTACGTTCAGCACTAGAAGGACATATGTAGAATACAACATACAAGGTTTTTTTCAAATGTGATTTAAAAAAAAAGCTTTTTTCAATGAATATTTTCTAAAATCATGTTTTAGGCAAAAAATCCACAATGCAACTAGTTCGGCATATGAAGGGATACATTTTTTTTTATAAAAAACGTGAAAAATATTTTTTATACATTTTGCATGAAAAGGGTCTAAAAAAATTTTTTTTTTACGTTCAGCACTAGAAGGACATATGTAGAATACAACATACAAGGGTTTTCAAATGTGATTTTTTTAAAAAAAAATTTTTTTCAATGAATATTT
Source organism: Coregonus suidteri (assembly GCA_036851935.1). Classification (NCBI taxonomy): domain Eukaryota; kingdom Metazoa; phylum Chordata; class Actinopteri; order Salmoniformes; family Salmonidae; genus Coregonus; species Coregonus suidteri. The sequence goes on from CM072220.1 coordinate 41,525,461, forward strand.
TCTAAAATCATGTTTTAGGCAAAATCCACAATGCAACTAGTTCGGCATATGAAGGGATACAAAGTTTTTTTTTATAAAAAACGAGAAATATTTTTATACATTTTTTTATACATTTTGCATGAAAAAAAGGGTCTAAAATTTTTTTTTTACGTTCAGCACTAGAAGGACATATGTAGAATACAACATACAAGGGTTTTCAAATGTGAAAAAAAAAAAAGCTTTTTCAATGAATATTTCTAAAATCATGTTTTAGGCAAAATCCACAATGCAACTAGTTCGGCATATGAAGGGGATATTTTTTTTTTTTATAACAAAAAGAAAAATATTTTTTATACATTTTGCATGAAAAGGGTCTAAAATATTTTTTTAACGTTCAGCACTAGAAGGACATATGTAGAATACAACATACAAGGGTTTTCAAAAATGTGAAAAAAAAAAAAAGCTTTTTTCAATGAATATTTTCTAAAATCATGTTTTAGGCAAAATCCACAATGCAACTAGTTCGGCATATGAAGGGATACAAGTTTTTTTTATAAAAAACGTGAAAAATATTTTTTATACATTTTGCATGAAAAAGGGTCTAAAATATTTTTTTTACGTTCAGCACTAGAAGGACATATGTAGAATACAACATACAAGGGTTTTCAAATGTGATTTTTAAAAAAAGCTTTTTTCAATGAATATTTTCTAAAATCATGTTTTAGGCAAAATCCACAATGCAACTAGTTCGGGCATATGAAGGGATACAAAAGTTTTTTTTTATAAAAACGAAAAAATATTTTTTATACATTTTGCATGAAAAGGGTCTAAAATTTTTTTTTACGTTCAGCACTAGAAGGACATATGTAGAATACAACATACAAGGGTTTTCAAATGTGATTTAAAAAAAAAGCTTTTTTCAATGAATATTTTCTAAAATCATGTTTTAGGCAAAATCCACAATGCAACTAGTTCGGCATATGAAGGGATTTTTTTTTTTTTTTTTATAACAAACGTGAAAAATATTTTTTTATACATTTTGCATGAAAAGGGTCTAAAATATTTTTTTTAACGTTCAGCACTAGAAGGACATATGTAGAAATACAACATACAAGGGTTTTTTCAAATGTGATTTTTAAAAAAAAAAAGCTTTTTTCAATGAATATTTTCTAAAATCATGTTTTAGGCAAAAATCAAAATCCACAATGCAACTAGTTCGGCATATGAAGGGGATAGTTTTTTTTTTATAAAAAAACGTGAAAAATATTTTTTATACATTTTGCATGAAAAGGGTCTAAAAATTTTTTTTTTTCAACGTTCAGCACACTAGAAGGACATATGTAGAATACAACATACAAGGTTTTTCAAATGTGATTTTTTAAAAAAGCTTTTTTCAATGAATATTTCTAAAATCATGTTTTAGGCAAAATCCACAATGCAACTAGTTCGGCATATGAAGGGATACATTTTTTTTTATAAAAAACGTGAAAAAAATTTTTGAAAAATTTTTTTTTATACATTTTGCATCTAAAAAAGGGTCTAAAATTTTTTTTTTTTACGTTCAGCACTAGAAGGACATATGTAGAATACAACATACAAGGGTTTTCAAAAATGTGAAAAAAAAAAAAAGCTTTTTTCAATGAATATTTTCTAAAATCATGTTTTAGGCAAAATCCACAATGCAACTACTAGTTCGGCATATGAAGGGATTTTTTTTTTTTTATAAAAAACGTGAAAAATATTTTTATACACATTTTGCATGAAAAGGGTCTAAAATAAAATTTTTTTTTTTTACGTTCAGCACTAGAAGGATATATGTAGAATACAACATACAAGGGTTTTCAAATGTGATAAAAAAAAAAAAATTTTTTTTTTTTTCAATGAATATTTCTAAAAAATCATGTTTTAGGGCAAAATCCACAATGCAACTAGTTCGGCATATGAAGGGATTTTTTTTTTTTTTTAAAAACGTGAAAAATTTTTTTTTATACATTTTGCATGAAAAGGGTCTAAAATTTTTTTTTTTTTTTTACGTTCAGCACTAGAAGGACATATGTAGAATACAACATACAAGGGTTTTCAAATGTGAAAAAAAAAACTTTTTTTTTTCAATGAATATTTTCTAAAATCATGTTTTAGGCAAAATCCACAATGCAACTAGTTCGGCATATGAAGGGATTTTTTTTTTAAAATAAAAAAAACGAAAAAAATTTTTTTTATACATTTTGCATGAAAAGGGTCTAAAATTTTTTTTTTTTTACGTTCAGCACTAGAAGGACATATGTAGAATACAACATACAAGATTTTTTTCAAATGTGATTTAAAAAAAAAATTTTTTTTTTTTCAATGAATATTTTCTAAAATCATGTTTTAGGCAAAATCCACAATGCAACTAGTTCGGCATATGAAGGGATATTTTTTTTTATAACAAACGTGAAAAATATTTTTTATACATTTTGCATGAAAAGGGTCTAAAATAAATTTTTATGTAGAAAATTTTTTTTTACGTTCAGCACTAGAAGGACATATGTAGAATACAACATAAGTCAAAAATGTTTTTTAAAAAAAAGCTTTTTTCAATGAATATTGTCTAAAATCATGTTTTAGGCAAAATCCACAATGCAACTAGTTCGGCATATGAAGGGATACAATTTTTTTTTTTTTTTTATAAAAAAAGAAACATTTTTTTATAACATTTTGCAAAAGGGTCTAAAAATATTTTTTTTACGTTCAGCACTAGAAGGACATATGTAGAATACAACATACAAGTTTTTTTCAAATGTGATTTAAAAAAAAGCTTTTTTTTCAATGAATATTTTCTAAAATCATGTTTTAGGCAAAATCCACAATGCAACTAGTTCGGCATATGAAGGGATACATTTTTTTTTTATAAAAAAACGTGAAAAAATTTTTTTATACATTTTGCATGAAAGGGTCTAAAAAAAATTTTTTTTACGTTCAGCACTAGAAGGACATATGTAGAAATACAATATACAAGGTTTTCAAATGTGATTTAAAAAAAAAGCTTTTTTCAATGAATATTTTCTAAAATCATGTTTTAGGCAAAATCCACAATGCAACTAGTTCGGCATATGAAGGGATAATTTTTTTTTATAAAAAAAACGAGAAAAATATTTTTTTATACATTTTTTGCATGAAAAGGGTCTAAAATTTTTTTTTTACGTTCAGCACTAGAAGGACATATGTAGAATACAACATACAAGGGTTTTCAAATGTGATAAAAAAAAAAAAAAAGCTTTTTTCAATGAATAATCTAAAAATGTTTTAGGCAAAATCCACAATGCAACTAGTTCGGCATATGAAGGGATACAAGTTTTTTTTTATAAAAAACGTGAAAAATATTTTTTTATATACATTTTGCATGAAAAAGGGTCTAAAATATTTTTTTTTAACGTTCAGCACTAGAAGGACATATGTAGAATACAAATACAAGGGTTACAAGTTTTTTCAAATGTGATTTAAAAAAAAAGCTTTTTTTTTCAATGAATATTTCTAAAATCATGTTTTAGGCAAAATCCACAATGCAACTAGTTCGGCATATGAAGGGGGATTTTTTTTTTTTAAAACAAACGTGAAAAAATTTTTTATACATTTTGCATGAAAAGGGTCTAAAATATTTTTTTACGTTCAGCACTAGAAGAAGGACATATGTAGAATACAACATAAGGGTTTTCAAATGTGATTTTAAAAAAAAAGCTTTTTCAATGAATATTTTTCTAAAATCATGTTTTAGGCAAAATCCACAATGCAACTAGTTCGGCATATGAAGGGATACAAAGTTTTTTTATAAAAAACGTGAAAAATATTTTTTATACATTTTGCATGAAAAGGGTCTAAAAATTTTTTTTACGTTCAGCACTAGAAGGACATATGTAGAAACAACATATAAGGGTTTAGGTTTTTCAAATGTGATTTTAAAAAAAAAAGCTTTTTTTTCAATGAAATGAATATTGTCTAAAATCATGGCAAAAGGCAAAATCCACAATGCAACTAGTTCGGCATATGAAGGGATACAAAGTTTTTTTTTTTTTTATAAAAAAATTTTGAAAAATATTTTTTATACATTTTGCATGAAAAGGGTCTAAAATTTTTTTTTTACGTTCAGCACTAGAAGGACATATGTAGAATACAACATACAATTTTTTTCAAATGTGAAAAAAAAAAAAAAAATTTTTTTTCAAATATTTTCTAAAATCATGTTTTAGGCAAAATCCACAATGCAACTAGTTCGGCATATGAAAGGGATATTTTTTTTTTTTTTTAAAAAAAACGTGAAAAATATTTTTTATACATTTTGCATGAAAAGGGTCTAAAAATTTTTTTTTTACGTTCAGCACTAGAAGGACATATGTAGAATACAACATACAAGGGTTTTCAAATGTGATTAAAAAAAAAAAGCTTTTTTCAATGAATATTGTCTAAAATCATGTTTTAGCAAAAAATCCACAATGCAACTAGTTCGGCATATGAAGGGATACAAAGTTTTTTTTTTTATAAAAAAACGTGAAAAATATTTTTTATACATTTTGCATGAAAAAGGGTCTAAAATTTTTTTTTTACGTTCAGCACTAGAAGGACATATGTAGAATACAACATACAAGGGTTTTCAAATGTGATTGAAAAAAAAAAAAGCTTTTTTTCAATGAATATTTTCTAAAATCATGTTTTAGGCAAAATCCACAATGCAACTAGTTCGGCATATGAAGGGATTTTTTTTTTTTTTATAAAAAACGTGAAAAATATTTTTTATACATTTTGCATGAAAAGGGTCTAAAATTTTTTTTTAACGTTCAGCACTAGAAGGACATATGTAGAATACAACATACAAGGGTTTTCAAATGTGATTTAAAAAAAAAAGCTTTTTTCAATGAATATTGTCTAAAATCATGTTTTAGGCAAAATCCACAATGCAACTAGTTCGGCATATGAGGGATACACAATTTTTTTTTTTATAAAAACGTGAAAAATATTTTTTTTATACATTTTGCATGAAAAGGGTCTAAAATTTTTTTTTTTTACGTTCAGCACTAGAAGGACATATGTAGAATACAACATACAAGGGTTTTCAAATGTGATTTAAAAAAGCTTTTTTTTTCAATGAATATTGTAAAAAAATCATGTTTTAGGCAAAATCCACAATGCAACTAGTTCGGCATATGAAGGGATACAGTTTTTTTTTTATAAAAAAACGTGAAAATATTTTTTTTTATTTACATTTTGCATGAAAAGGGTCTAAAATTTTTTTTTTTTACGTTCAGCACTAGAAGGACATATGTAGAATACAACATACAAGGGTTTTCAAAATGTGAAAAAAAAAAAAGCTTTTTTTCAAATGAATATTTTAAAAAAAATCATGTTTTAGGCAAAATCCACAATGCAACTAGTTCGGCATATGAAGGGATACAAAGTTTTTTTTATAAAAAACGTGAAAAAAATTTTTTTATACATTTTGCATGAAAAGGGGTCTAAAATTTTTTTTTTTACGTTCAGCACTAGAAGGACATATGTAGAATACAACATACAAGGGTTTTCAAATGTTTTTCAAATGTGATTAAAAAAAAAAAAATTTTTTTTTTTCAATGAATATTGTCTAAAATCATGTTTTAGGCAAAATCCACAATGCAACTAGTTCGGCATATGAAGGGATATTTTTTTTTTTTATAAAAACGTGAAAAAATATTTTTTATACATTTTTTTGCATGAAAAGGGTAAAAAATTTTTTTTTTCACGTTCAGCACTAGAAGGACATATGTAGAATACAAATACAAGGGTTTTCAAATGTGATTTAAAAAAAAAAGTTTTTTTTTCAATGATATTTTTCTAAAATCATGTTTTAGGCAAAATCCACAATGCAACTAGTTCGGCATATGAAGGGATACAAGTTTTTTTTTATAATAAAAAAAAATATTTTTTTATACATTTTGCATGAAAAAGGGTCTAAAATTTTTTTTTACGTTCAGCACTAGAAGGACATATGTAGAATACAACATACAAGGGTTTTCAAATGTGATTTTAAAAAAAAAAAAAAAGCTTTTTTCAATGAATATTTTCTAAAATCATGTTTTAGGCAAAATCCACAATGCAACTAGTTCGGCATATGAAGGGATACATTTTTTTTTTTTATACATTTTGCATGAAACGAAAAAAAAATATTTTTTATACATTTTGCATGAAAAAGGGTCTAAAATTTTTTTTTTACGTTCAGCACTAGAAGGACATATGTAGAATACAACATACAAGGGTTTTCAAATGTGATTTAAAAAAAAAAGCTTTTTTCAATGAATATTTGTCTAAAATCATGTTTTAGGCAAAATCCACAATGCAACTAGTTCGGCATATGAAGGGATTTTTTTTTTTATAACAAACGTGAAAAATATTTTTTATACATTTTGCATGAAAAGGGTCTAAAATTTTTTTTTTAACGTTCAGCACTAGAAGGACATATGTAGAATACAACATACAAGGGTTTTCAAATGTGAAAAAAAAAAAGCTTTTTTCAATGAATATTTCTAAAATCATGTTTTTAGGCAAAATCCACAATGCAACTAGTTCGGCATATGAAGGGATACAAGTTTTTTTTTATAACAAACGTGAAAATATTTTTTTTATACATTTTGCATGAAAAAAGGGTAAAAAATATTTTTTTTTACGTTCAGCACTAGAAGGACATATGTAGAATACAACATACAAGGGTTTTCAAATGTGATTTAAAAAAAAAGCTTTTTTTCAATGAATATTTTCTAAAATCATGTTTTAGGCAAAATCCACAATGCAACTAGTTCGGCATATGAAGGGATACAATTTTTTTTATAACAAACGTGAAAAATATTTTTTTATATTTTTTTGCATGAAAAGGGTCTTTTTTTTTTACGTTCACGTTCAGCACTAGAAGGACATATGTAGAATACAACATACAAGGGTTTTCAAATGTGATTTTTAAAAAAAAGCTTTTTTTCAATGAATATTTTCTAAAATCATGTTTTTAGGCAAAATCCACAATGCAACTAGTTCGGCATATGAAGGGATATTTTTTTTTTTATAAAAAACGAGAAAAAAATATTTTTTTATACATTTTGCATGAAAAGGGTCTAAAATATTTTTTTTACGTTCAGCACTAGAAGGACATATATGTAGAATACAACATACAAGGTTTTCAAATGTGTGAAAAAAAAAAAAAAGCTTTTTTCAATGAATATTTTCTAAAATCATGTTTTAGGCAAAATCCACAATGCAACTAGTTCGGCATATGAAGGGATACAGTTTTTTTTTATAAAAAACGTGAAAAATATTTTTTATACATTTTGCATGAAAAGGGTAAAAAATATTTTTTTTAACGTTCAGCACTAGAAGGACATATGTAGAATACAACATACAAGGGTTTTCAAATGTGATTAAAAAAAAAAGCTTTTTTCAATGAATATTGTCTAAAATCATGTTTTAGGCAAAATCCACAATGCAACTAGTTCGGCATATGAAGGGATATACATTTTTTTTTTTATAACAAACGTGAAAAATATTTTTTTATACATTTTGCATGAAAAAGGGGTCTAAAAATTTTTTTTTAACGTTCAGCACTAGAAGGACATATGTAGAATACAACATACAAAGGGTTTTCAAATGTGATTTAAAAAAAAGCTTTTTTCAATGAATGAATATTTTCTAAAATCATGTTTTAGGCAAAATCCACAATGCAACTAGTTCGGCATATGAAGGGATAAATTTTTTTTTTTAAACAAACGAAAAAATATTTTTATACATTTTGCATGAAAAGGGTCTAAAATATTTTTTTTTTTTTACGTTCAGCACTAGAAGGACATATGTAGAATACAACATACAAATACAAAAGGGATTTTTCAAAAAATGATGAAAAAAAAAGCTTTTTTCAATGAATATTGTCTAAAATCATGTTTTAGGCAAAATCCACAATGCAACTAGTTCGGCATATGAAGGGATACATTTTTTTTTATAAAAAACGAAAAAAAATTTTTTTTATACATTTTGCATGAAAAGGGTCTAAAAAATTTTTTTTTTACGTTCAGCACTAGAAGGACATATGTAGAATACAACATACAAGGGTTTTCAAATGTGATTAAAAAAAAAGCTTTTTTCAATGAATATTTTCTAAAATCATGTTTTAGGCAAAATCCACAATGCAACTAGTTCGGCATATGAAGGGATACAGTTTTTTTTTATAACAACGTGAAAAATTTTTTTTATAAAAAACGTCTAAAAATTTTTTTTTTTTATTTTTTTGCATGAAAAGGTAAAATATTTTTTTTTTACGTTCAGCACTAGAAGGACATATGTAGAATACAACATACAAGGGTTTTCAAATGTTTTTCAAATGTGAAAAAAAAAAAAGCTTTTTTCAATGAATATTTCTAAAATCATGTTTTAGGCAAAATCCACAATGCAACTAGTTCGGCATGAATGAAGGGATTTTTTTTTTATAAAAAATTTGAAAAAATTTTTTATACATTTTGCATGAAAAGGGTCTAAAAAATATTTTTTTTTACGTTCAGCACTAGAAGGACATATGTAGAATACAACATACAAGGGTTTTCAAATGTGATTTAAAAAAAAAGCTTTTTTCAATGAATATTTTCTAAAATCATGTTTTAGGCAAAATCCACAATGCAACTAGTTCGGCATATGAAGGGAGGGATACAATTTTTTTTATAAAAAACGTGAAAAATATTTTTTATACATTTTGCATGAAAAGGGTCTAAAATTTTTTTTTTACGTTCAGCACTAGAAGGACATATGTAGAATACAACATACAAGGGTTTTCAAATGTGATTTAAAAAAAAAGCTTTTTTTCAATGAATATTTTCTAAAATCATGTTTTAGGCAAAATCCACAATGCAACTAACTAGTTCGGCATATGAAGGGATTTTTTTTTTTTTTATAAAAACGTTGTGAAAAATATTTTTTATACATTTTGCATGAAAAGGTCTAAATATTTTTTTAACGTTCAGCACTAGAAGGACATATGTAGAATACAACATACAAGGGTTTTCAAAATGTGAAAAAAAAAAAAAGCTTTTTTCAATGAATATTTTCTAAAATCATGTTTTTAGGCAAAATCCACAATGCAACTAGTTCGGCATATGAAGGGATACAATTTTTTTTTTATAAAAAACGTGAAAAATTTTTTTATACATTTTGCATGAAAAGGGTCTAAAAATTTTTTTTTACGTTCAGCACTAGAAGGATATATGTAGAATACAACATACAAGGGTTTTCAAATGTGATTTTAAAAAAAAAGCTTTTTTTTTTCAATGAATATTTTCTAAAATCATGTTTTAGGCAAAATCCACAATGCAACTAGTTCGGCATATGAAGGGATAATTTTTTTTTTATAACAAACGTGAAAAATTTTTTTTATACATTTTGCATGAAAAGGGTCTAAAATTTTTTTTTTTACGTTCAGCACTAGAAGGACATATGTAGAATACAACATACAAGGGTTTTCAAATGTGATTTAAAAAAAAAAAGCTTTTTTCAATGAATATTTCTAAAATCATGTTTTAGGCAAAATCCACAATGCAACTAGTTCGGCATATGAAGGGATACAATTTTTTTTTTATAAAAAACGTGTGAAAAATATTTTTTATACATTTTGCATGAAAAGGGTCTAAAATATATTTTTTTACGTTCAGCACTAGAAGGACATATGTAGAATACAACATATACAAGGGTTTTCAAATGTGATAAAAAAAAAAAAAGCTTTTTTCAATGAATATTTCTAAAATCATGTTTTAGGCAAAATCCACAATGCAACTAGTTCGGCATATGAAGGGATACAATTTTTTTTTTATAAAAAACGAGAAAAATATTTTTTTATACATTTTGCATGAAAAGGTCTAAAATATTTTTTTTTTTTTTACGTTCAGCACTAGAAGGACATATGTAGAATACAACATACAAGGGTTTTCAAATGTGATTTGAAAAAAAAAAAGCTTTTTTCAATGAATATTTTCTAAAATCATGTTTTAGGCAAAATCCACAATGCAACTAGTTCGGCATATGAAGGGATACATTTTTTTTTTTTACAAAAAACGTGAAAAATATTTTTTTATACATTTTGCATGAAAAGGGTCTAAAATATTTTTTTTTTTTTTAACGTTCAGCACTAGAAGGACATATGTAGAATACAACATACAAGGTTTTTTTCAAATGTGAAAAAAAAAAAGCTTTTTTTCAATGAATTTTCTAAAATCATGTTTTAGGCAAAATCCACAATGCAACTAGTTCGGCATATGAAGGGATACAATTTTTTTTTATAAAAAACGTGAAAATATTTTTTTATACATTTTGCATGAAAAGTCTAAAAAAAATTTTTTTTTTAACGTTCAGCACTAGAAGGACATATGTAGAATACAACATACAAGGTTTTCAAATGTGATTTTAAAAAAAAAAGCTTTTTTCAATGAATATTTCTAAAATCATGTTTTAGGCAAAATCCACAATGCAACTAGTTCGGCATATGAAGGGATACAAATTTTTTTTTATAAAAACGAGAAAATATTTTTTATACATTTTGCATGAAAAGGGTCTAAAAAATTTTTTTTTTACGTTCAGCACTAGAAGGACATATGTAGAATACAATATACAAGGGTTTTCAAATGTGATAAAAAAAAAAGCTTTTTTCAATGAATATTTTCTAAAATCATGTTTTAGGCAAAATCCACAATGCAACTAGTTCGGCATATGAAGGGATACATTTTTTTTTTTATAAAAACGTGAAAAATATTTTTTTTATACATTTTGCATGAAAAGGGTCTAAAATATTTTTTTACGTTACGTTCAGCACTAGAAGGACATATGTAGAATACAACATACAAGGGTTTTCAAATGTGATTTTTAAAAAAAAGCTTTTTTCAATGAATATTTTCTAAAATCATGTTTTAGGCAAAATCCACAATGCAACTAGTTCGGCATATGAAGGGACACAAGTTTTTTTTTATAACAAACGTGAAAAATATTTTTTATACATTTTGCATGAAAAGGGTCTAAAATATTTTTTTTTACGTTCAGCACTAGAAGGACATATGTAGAATACAACATACAAGGGTTTTCAAATGTGATTTAAAAAAAAAGCTTTTTTCAATGAATATTTTCTAAAATCATGTTTTAGGCAAAATCCACAATGCAACTAGTTCGGCATATGAAGGGATACAATTTTTTTTTTATAAAAACGAGAAAAATATTTTTTATACATTTTGCATGAAGGGGGTCTAAATATTTTTTTTTACGTTCAGCAGCACTAGAGGACATATGTAGAATACAACATACAAGGGTTTTCAAATGTGATTTTTAAAAAAAAGCTTTTTTTCAATGAATATTTTCTAAAATCATGTTTTAGGCAAAATCCACAATGCAACTAGTTCGGCATATGAAGGGATACAATTTTTTTTTTTATAACAAACGTGAAAAATATTTTTTATACATTTTGCATGAAAAGGGTCTAAAATATTTTTTTTTTTAACGTTCAGCACTAGAAGGGACATATGTAGAATAAACATACAACAACACAAGGGTTTTCAAATGTGATAAAAAAAAAGCTTTTTTCAATGAATATTTTTCTAAAATCATGTTTTTTAGGCAAAATCCACAATGCAACTAGTTCGGCATATGAAGGGATACAATTTTTTTTTTATAAAAAAACGAGAAAAAAATTTTTTATACATTTTGCATGAAAAGGGTCTAAAAATATTTTTTTTTTACGTTCAGCACTAGAAGGACATATGTAGAATACAACATACAAGGGTTTTCAAATGTGATTTTTAAAAAAAAAAGCTTTTTTCAATGAATATTTCTAAAATCATGTTTTAGGCAAAATCCACAATGCAACTAGTTCGGCATATGAAGGGATATTTTTTTTTTTTTTATAAAAAACGTGAAAAATATTTTTTATACATTTTGCATGAAAGGGGTCTAAAATATTTTTTTTACGTTCAGCACTAGAAGGGACATATGTAGAAATACAACATACAAGGGTTTTCAAATGTGATTTAAAAAAAAAAAAATTTTTTCAATGAATATTGTCTAAAATCATGTTTTAGGCAAAATCCACAATGCAACTAGTTCGGCATATGAAGGGATACAAGTTTTTTTTTTTTATAAAAAACGAAAAAAATTTTTTATACATTTTGCATGAAAAGGGTCTAAAATCTAAAATTTTTTTTTACGTTCAGCACTAGAAGGACATATGTAGAAATACAACATACAAGGGTTTCAAAAATGTGAAAAAAAAAGCTTTTTTCAATGAATATTGTCTAAAATCATGTTTTAGGCAAAATCCACAATGCAACTAGTTCGGCATATGAAGGGATATTTTTTTTTTTTTATAACAAACGTGAAAAAATATTTTTTTATACATTTTGCATGAAAAGGGTCTAAAATATTTTTTAACGTTCAGCACTAGAAGGACATATGTAGAATACAACATACAAGGGTTTTCAAATGTGATTTAAAAAAAAAGCTTTTTTCAATGAATATTGTCTAAAATCATGTTTTAGGCAAAATCCACAATGCAACTAGTTCGGCATATGAAGGGATACAATTTTTTTTATAACAAACGTGAAAATATTTTTTATACATTTTGCATGAAAAGGGTCTAAAATATTTTTTTTTTTTTACGTTCAGCACTAGAAGGACATATGTAGAATACAACATACAAGGGTTTTCAAAATGATTTTAAAAAAAAGCTTTTTTTCAATGAATATTGTTCTAAAATCATGTTTTAGGCAAAATCCACAATGCAACTAGTTCGGCATATGAAGGGATATTTTTTTTTTTTTATAAAAAACGTGAAAAATATTTTTTATACATTTTGCATGAAAAGGGTCTAAAATATTTTTTTTTACGTACGTTCAGCACTAGAAGGACATATGTAGAAACAATACAAGGGTTTCAAATGTGATTAAAAAAAGCTTTTTTTCAATGAATATTTCTAAAATCATGTTTTAGGCAAAATCCACAATGCAACTAGTTCGGCATATGAAGGGATACAAAGTTTTTTTTTATAAAAAAACGTGAAAAATATTTTTTTTTATACATTTTGCATGAAAGGGTCTAAAAATATTTTTTTTTACGTTCAGCACTAGAAGGACATATGTAGAATACAACATACAAGGGTTTTCAAATGTGATTTTAAAAAAAAAAAAGCTTTTTTCAATGAATATTTTCTAAAATCATGTTTTAGGCAAAATCCACAATGCAACTAGTTCGGCATATGAAGGGATACAAATTTTTTTTTTTATAAAAACGTGAAAAATATTTTTTATACATTTTGCATGAAAAGGGTCTAAAAAATTTTTTTTTTTTAACGTTCAGCACTAGAAGGACATATGTAGAAATACAATATACAAGGTTTTCAAATGTGATTTTTTAAAAAAAAGCTTTTTTTTCAATGAATATTTTCTAAAATCATGTTTTAGGCAAAATCCACAATGCAACTAGTTCGGCATATGAAGGGATACAAGTTTTTTTTTTTTAACAAAACAAACGAAAAAAATATTTTTTATACATTTTGCATGAAAAGGGTCTCTAAAATTTTTTTTACGTTCAGCACTAGAAGGACATATGTAGAATACAACATACAAGGGTTTTCAAATGTGATTTTTAAAAAAAAAGCTTTTTTCAATGAATATTTTCTAAAATCATGTTTTAGGCAAAATCCACAATGCAACTAGTTCGGCATATGAAGGGATACAATTTTTTTTTTATAAAAAAAAACGTGAAAAATATTTTTTATACATTTTGCATGAAAAAAGGGTCTAAAAAAAATTTTTTTTTTTACGTTCAGCACTAGAAGGACATATGTAGAATACAACATACAAGGGTTTTCAAATGTGATTTAAAAAAAAAGCTTTTTTCAATGAATATTTTCTAAAATCATGTTTTAGGCAAAATCCACAATGCAACTAGTTCGGCATATGAAGGGATACAATTTTTTTTTTATAACAAACGATGAAAAATATTTTTTATACATTTTGCATGAAAAAGGGTCTAAAATATTTTTTTTTACGTTCAGCACTAGAAGGACATATGTAGAATACAACATACAAGGGTTTTTCAAATGTGATTAAAAAAAAAAGCTTTTTTCAATGAATATTTTCTAAAATCATGTTTTAGGCAAAATCCACAATGCAACTAGTTCGGCATATGAAGGGATACAGTTTTTTTTTTATAACAAACGTGAAAAATATTTTTTATACATTTTGCATGAAAAGGGTCTAAAATATTTTTTTTAACGTTCAGCACTAGAAGGACATATGTAGAATACAATATACAAGGGTTTTCAAATGTGATTTTAAAAAAAAAAGCTTTTTTCAATGAATATTTTCTAAAATCATGTTTTAGGCAAAATCCACAATGCAACTAGTTCGGCATATGAAGGGATACACTTTTTTTTATAACAAACGAGAAAATATTTTTTATACATTTTGCATGAAAGGGTAAAAAATATTTTTTTTAACGTTCAGCACTAGAAGGACATATGTAGAATGTAGAATACAACATACAGGGTTTTCAAATGTGAAAAAAAAAAAAAAGCTTTTTTCAATGAATATTTTCTAAAATCATGTTTTAGGCAAAATCCACAATGCAACTAGTTCGGGCATATGAAGGGATTTTTTTTTTTTTTAAACAAACGTGAAAAATATTTTTTATACATTTTGCATGAAAAGGGGGTCTAAAATATTTTTTTTACGTTCAGCACTAGAAGGACATATGTAGAATACAACATACAAGGGTTTTCAAATGTGATTTTAAAAAAAGCTTTTTTCAAAAAAAATATTTCTAAAATCATGTTTTAGGCAAAATCCACAATGCAACTAGTTCGGCATATGAAGGGATACAATTTTTTTTATAACAAACGTGAAAAAATATTTTTTTATACATTTTGCATGAAAAAGGGTCTAAAATATTTTTTTTACGTTCAGCACTAGAAGGACATATGTAGAGAATACAACATACAAGGGTTTTCAAATGTGATTTAAAAAAAAAGCTTTTTTCAATGAATATTTTCTAAAATCATGTTTTAGGCAAAATCCACAATGCAACTAGTTCGGCATATGAAGGGATATTTTTTTTTTTATAAAAAACGTGAAAAAATTTTTTATACACATTTTGCATGAAAAGGGTCTAAAATATTTTTTTAACGTTCAGCACTAGAAGGACATATGTAGAATACAACATACAAGGGTTTTCAAAATGTTTTAAAAAAAAAAGCTTTTTTCAATGAATATTTTCTAAAATCATGTTTTAGGCAAAATCCACAATGCAACTAGTTCGGCATATGAAGGGATACATTTTTTTTTTTATAAAAAAACGTGAAAAATATTTTTTATACATTTTGCATGAAAAGGGTCTAAAATATTTTTTTTTACGTTCAGCACTAGAAGGACATATGTAGAATACAACATACAAGGTTTTTTCAAATGTGATTAAAAAAAAAAGCTTTTTTCAATGAATATTGTCTAAAATCATGTTTTAGGCAAAATCCACAATGCAACTAGTTCGGCATATGAAGGGATACATTTTTTTAAATAAAAAACGTGAAACATATTTTTTATACATTTTGCATGAAAAGGGTCAAAAATGTTTTTTTTACGTTCAGCACTAGAAGGACATATGTAGAATACAACATACAAGGGTTTTCAAATGTGATTTAAAAAAAAAAAGCTTTTTTCAATGAATATTTCTAAAATCATGTTTTAGGCAAAATCCACAATGCAACTAGTTCGGCATATGAAGGGATACAGTTTTTTTTTTTTTATAACAAACGTGAAAAATATTTTTTATACATTTTGCATGAAAAGGGTCTAAAAATATTTTTTTAACGTTCAGCACTAGAAGGACATATGTAGAATACAACATACAAGGGTTTTCAAATGTGAAAAAAAAAAAAGCTTTTTCAATGAATATTTTCTAAAATCATGTTTTTTAGGCAAAATCCACAATGCAACTAGTTCGGCATATGAAGGGATACACAATTTTTTTATAACAAAACGTGAAAAATATTTTTTTATACATTTTGCATGAAAAGGGTCTAAAATATTTTTTTTAACGTTCAGCACTAGAAGGACATATGTAGAATACAACATACAAGGGTTTTCAAATGTGATTTAAAAAAAAAGCTTTTTTCAATGAATATTTTCTAAAATCATGTTTTAGGCAAAATCCACAATGCAAACTAGTTCGGCATATGAAGGGATACATTTTTTTTATAAAAAAAAAGAAAAATATTTTTTATACATTTTGCATGAAAAGGGTCTAAAAATTTTTTTTTAACGTTCAGCACTAGAAGGACATATGTAGAATACAACATACAAGGGTTTTCAAATGTGATTTTAAAAAAAAAAGCTTTTTTCAATGAATATTTTCTAAAATCATGTTTTAGGCAAAATCCACAATGCAACTAGTTCGGCATATGAAGGGGGATACAATTTTTTTTATAACAAACGTGAAAAATATTTTTTTATACATTTTGCATGAAAAGGGTCTAAAAAATATTTTTTTACGTTCAGCACTACTAGAAGGACATATGTAGAATACAACATACAAGGGTTTTCAAATGTGATTTAAAAAAAAGCTTTTTTCAATGAATATTTTCTAAAATCATGTTTTAGGCAAAATCCACAATGCAACTAGTTCGGCATATGAAGGGATACAGTTTTTTTTATAAAAAAACGTGAAAATATTTTTTTTATACATTTTGCATGAAAAGGGTCTAAAATTTTTTTTTTTACGTTCAGCACTAGAAGGACATATGTAGAATACAACATACAAGGGTTTTCAAATGTGATGTGATTTAAAAAAAAAAAAAAAAAAGCTTTTTTCAATGAATATTGTCTAAAATCATGTTTTTAGGCAAAATCCACAATGCAACTAGTTCGGCATATGAAGGGATACAGTTTTTTTTTTTATAAAAACGTGAAAAAATATTTTTTATACATTTTGCATGAAAAGGGTCTAAAATATTTTTTTTTACGTTCAGCACTAGAAGGACATATGTAGAATACAACATACAAGGGTTTTCAAATGATTTAAAAAAAAAGCTTTTTTTCAATGAATATTTTCTAAAATCATGTTTTAGGCAAAATCAATAAAATCATGTTTTAGGCAAAATCCACAATGCAACTTTTTCGGCATATGAAGGAATATAAAGGGTTTTTTTTTAAAAACAAATGAATATTGAAAAAATATTTTTTTATACATTTTGCACTAGTTCGGCATAAAAGGGATAAAAAATTTTTTATAAAAAAAAAGAAACGTTCAGCACTAGAAGGAAAATATGTAGAATACAACATACAAGGGTTTTCAAATGTGTGATTAAAAAAAAAGCTTTTTTCAATGAATATTTTCTAAAATCATGTTTTTAGGCAAAATCCACAATGCAACTAGTTCGGCATATGAAGGGATACAAATTTTTTTTTATAAAAACGAGAAAAATATTTTTTATACATTTTGCATGAAAAGGGTCTAAAATATTTTTTTACGTTCAGCACTAGAAGGACATATGTAGAATACAACATACAAGGGTTTTCAAATGTGATTAAAAAAAAAAAAGCTTTTTTTTCAATGAATATTTTCTAAAATCATGTTTTTAGGCAAAATCCACAATGCAACTAGTTCGGCATATGAAGGGATACAGTTTTTTTTTTTATAAAAAACGAAAAAATATTTTTTATACATTTTGCATGAAAAGGGTCTAAAATATTTTTTTTTTTTAACGTTCAGCACTAGAAGGACATATGTAGAATACAACATACAAGGGTTTTCAAATGTGATTTAAAAAAAAAAGCTTTTTTCAATGAATATTTTCTAAAATCATGTTTTAGGCAAAATCCACAATGCAACTAGTTCGGCATATGAAGGGATACATTTTTTTTTTTAAAAAACGAAAAATATATTTTTTACATTTTGCATGAAAAGGGTCTAAAAATTTTTTTTACGTTCAGCACTAGAAGGACATATGTAGAATACAACATACAAGGGTTTTCAAATGTGAAAAAAAAAAAAGCTTTTTTCAATGAATATTTTCTAAAATCATGTTTTAGGCAAAATCCACAATGCAACTAGTTCGGCATATGAAGGGATACAAAGTTTTTTTTATAAAAAAACGTGAAAAATATTTTTTATACATTTTGCATGCAAAAAGGGTCTAAAATATTTTTTTTTTAACGTTCAGCACTAGAAGGACATATGTAGAATACAACATACAAGGGTTTTCAAATGTGAAAAAAAAAAAAAAGCTTTTTTCAATGAATATTGTCTAAAATCATGTTTTAGGCAAAAATCCACAATGCAACTAGTTCGGCATATGAAGGGATACAATTTTTTTTTTATAATAAACGTGAAAAAAATATTTTTTTATACATTTTGCATGAAAAGGGTCTAAAATATTTTTTTTTACGTTCAGCACTAGAAGGACATATGTATAAATACAACATACAAGGTTTTTTTCAAATGTGTGATTGAAAAAAAAAAAGCTTTTTTCAATGAATATTTTCTAAAATCATGTTTTAGGCAAAATCCACAATGCAACTAGTTCGGCATATGAAGGGATACAATTTTTTTTATAACAAACGTGAAAATTTTTTTTTATACATTTTGCATGAAAAGGGTCTAAAATATTTTTTTAACGTTCAGCACTAGAAGGACATATGTAGAATACAACATACAAGGGTTTTCAAATGTGATTAAAAAAAAGCTTTTTTCAATGAATATTTTCTAAAATCATGTTTTAGGCAAAATCCACAATGCAACTAGTTCGGCATATGAAGGGATACAAAGTTTTTTTATAACAAACGTGAAAAATATTTTTTATACATTTTGCATGAAAAGGGTCTAAAAAATTTTTTTTACGTTCAGCACTAGAAGGACATATGTAGAATACAACATACAAGGGTTTTCAAATGTGATTTAAAAAAAAGCTTTTTTTGAATATTTCTAAAATCATCATGTTTTAGGCAAAATCCACAATGCAACTAGTTCGGCATAAGGGATACAAGTTTTTTTTTATAAAAAACGTGAAAAATATTTTTTATACATTTTGCATGAAAAGGGTCTAAAATATTTTTTTTACGTTCAGCACTAGAAGGACAGGGTAGAATACAACATACAAGGGTTTTCAAATGTGATTTAAAAAAAAGCTTTTTTCAATGAATATTGTCTAAAATCATGTTTTAGGCAAAATCCACAATGCAACTAGTTCGGCATATGAAGGGATACAAGTTTTTTTTTTAAAAAAAACGTGAAAAATTTTTTATACATTTTGCATGAAAAGGGTCTAAAATATTTTTTTTTTACGTTCAGCACTAGAAGGACATATGTAGAATACAACATACAAGGGTTTTCAAAATGTGAAAAAAAAAGCTTTTTCAATGAATATTTCTAAAATCATGTTTTAGGCAAAATCCACAATGCAACTAGTTCGGCATATGAAGGGATACAAAGTTTTTTTATAAAAAAAAAAAGAAAAATATATTTTTATACATTTTGCATGAAAAGGGGTCTAAAATATTTTTTTTTTAACGTTCAGCACTAGAAGGACATATGTAGAATACAACATACAAGGGTTTTCAAATGTGATTTAAAAAAAAAGCTTTTTTCAATGAAATATTTTCTAAAATCATGTTTTAGGCAAAATCCACAATGCAACTAGTTCGGCATATGAAGGGATACATTTTTTTTTTATAAAAAAACGTGAAAAATATTTTTTATACATTTTGCATGAAAAGGGTCTAAAAAATATTTTTTTTAACGTTCAGCACTAGAAGGACATATGTAGAATACAACATACAAGGGTTTTCAAATGTGATTTAAAAAAAAAGCTTTTTTCAATGAATATTTTCTAAAATCATGTTTTAGGCAAAAATCCACAATGCAACTAGTTCGGCATATGAAGGGATACAAGTTTTTTTTATAACAAACGTGAAAAATATTTTTTTATACATTTTGCATGAAAAGGGTCTAAAAATATTTTTTTTACGTTCAGCACTAGAAGGACATATGTAGAATACAACATACAAGGGTTTTCAAATGTGATTAAAAAAAAAAGCTTTTTTCAATGAATATTTTCTAAAATCATGTTTTAGGCTAAATCCACAATGCAACTAGTTCGGCATATGAAGGGATACACATTTTTTTTTTATAACAAACGAAAAAAAATATTTTTTATACATTTTGCATGAAAAGGGTCTAAAATATTTTTTTTACGTTCAGCACTAGAAGGACATATGTAGAATACAACATACAAGGGTTTTCAAATGTGATTTAAAAAAAAAAGCTTTTTTCAATGAATATTTTCTAAAAAATCATGTTTTAGGCAAAATCCACAATGCAACTAGTTCGGCATATGAAGGGATACAATTTTTTTTTTATAAAAAACGAAAAATATTTTTATACATTTTTTTGCATGAAAAGGGTCTAAAATATTTTTTTTACGTTCAGCACTAGAAGGACATATGTAGAATACAACATACAAGGGTTTTCAAATGTGATAAAAAAAAAAGCTTTTTTCAATGAATATTGTCTAAAATCATGTTTTAGGCAAAATCCACAATGCAACTAGTTCGGCATATGAAGGGATACAAAGTTTTTTTATAAACAAACGTGAAAAATATTTTTTATACATTTTGTATGAAAAGGGTCTAAAATATTTTTTTTAACGTCAGCACTAGCACTAGAAGGACATATGTAGAATACAACATACAAGGGTTTTTCAAATGTGATAAAAAAAAAGCTTTTTTCAATGAATATTGTCTAAAATCATGTTTTAGGCAAAATCCACAATGCAACTAGTTCGGCATATGAAGGGATACAAAGTTTTTTTATAACAAACGTGAAAAATATTTTTTATACATTTTGCATGAAAAGGGTCTAAAATATTTTTTTTTACGTTCAGCACTAGAAGGACATATGTAGAATACAACATACAAGGGTTTTCAAATGTGATTTTAAAAAAGCTTTTTTCATGAATATTTTTCTAAAATCATGTTTTTAGGCAAAATCCACAATGCAACTAGTTCGGCATATGAAGGGATATTTTTTTTTTATAACAAACGTGAAAAATATTTTTTTATACATTTTGCATGAAAAGGGTCTAAAATATTTTTTTTAACGTTCAGCACTAGAAGGACATATGTAGAATACAACATACAAGGGTTTTCAAATGTTTTAAAAAAAAGCTTTTTTCAATGAATATTTTCTAAAATCATGTTTTAGGCAAAATCCACAATGCAACTAGTTCGGCATATGAAGGGATACAATTTTTTTTTTATAACAAACGAAAAATATTTTTTATACATTTTGCATGAAAAGGGTCTCTAAAAAATTTTTTTTTTAACGTTCAGCACTAGAAGGACATATGTAGAATACAACATACAAGGGTTTTCAAATGTGATTTTAAAAAAAAAAGCTTTTTTTCAATGAATATTTTTCTAAAATCATGTTTTAGGCAAAATCCACAATGCAACTAGTTCGGCATATGAAGGGATATATTTTTTTTTTTTTATAACAAACGTGAAAAATATTTTTTATACATTTTGCATGAAAAGGGTCTAAAATATTTTTTTTTAACGTTCAGCACTAGAAGGACATATGTAGAATACAACATACAAGGGTTTTCAAATGTGATTTAAAAAAAAAGCTTTTTCAATGAATATTTTCTAAAATCATGTTTTAGGCAAAAAAAATCCACAATGCAACTAGTTCGGCATATGAAGGGATACAAAGTTTTTTTTTATAACAAACGTGAAAAAATATTTTTTTATACATTTTGCATGAAAAGGGTCTAAAAATAAAATATTTTTTTTACGTTCAGCACTAGAAGGACATATGTAGAATACAACATACAAGGGTTTTCAAATGTGATGAAAAAAAAAAAAGCTTTTTTCAATGAATATTTTCTAAAATCATGTTTTAGGCAAAATCCACAATGCAACTAGTTCGGCATATGAAGGGATACAAAAGTTTTTTTTTTATAAAAAACGTGAAAAAATATTTTTTATACATTTTGCATGAAAAGGGTCTAAAAATTTTTTTTTTACGTTCAGCACTAGAAGGACATATGTAGAATACAACAACATACAAGGGTTTTCAAATGTGATTTTTAAAAAAAGCTTTTTTCAATGAATATTGTCTAAAATCATGTTTTAGGCAAAATCCACAATGCAACTAGTTCGGCATATGAAGGGATACAAGTTTTTTTTTATAAAAAACGTGAAAAATATTTTTTATACATTTTGCATGAAAAGGGTCTAAAATATTTTTTTTTTACGTTTCAGCACTAGAAGGACATATGTAGAATACAATATACAAGGGTTTTCAAATGTGATTAAAAAAAAGCTTTTTTCAATGAATATTTTCTAAAATCATGTTTTAGGCAAAATCCACAATGCAACTAGTTCGGCATATGAAGGATACAAATTTTTTTTATAAAAAACGTGAAAAAATATTTTTTATACATTTTGCATGAAAAAGGGTCTAAAAATATTTTTTAACGTTCAGCACTAGAAGGACATATGTAGAATACAACATACAAGGGTTTTCAAATGTGATTTAAAAAAAAGCTTTTTTCAATGAATATTTTCTAAAATCATGTTTTAGGCAAAATCCACAATGCAACTAGTTCGGCATATGAAGGGATACAATTTTTTTTTATAACAACGAAAAAAATATTTTTTATACATTTTGCATGAAAAGGGTCTAAAATATTTTTTTTTACGTTCAGCACTAGAAGGACATATGTAGAATACAATATACAAGGGTTTTCAAATGTGATTTAAAAAAAAGCTTTTTTCAATGAATATTTTCTAAAATCATGTTTTAGGCAAAAATCCACAATGCAACTAGTTTCGGCATGAAGGGATACAAAGTTTTTTTTTTATAAACAAACGTGAAAAAAATATTTTTATACATTTTGCATGAAAAGGGTCTAAAAATATTTTTAACGTTCAGCACTAGAAGGACATATGTAGAATACAACATACAAGGGTTTTCAAATGTGATTAAAAAAAAAGCTTTTTTCAATGAATATTGTCTAAAATCATGTTTTAGGCAAAATCCACAATGCAACTAGTTCGGCATATGAAGGGATACATTTTTTTTTTATAACAAACGTGAAAATATTTTTTTTACATTTTGCATGAAAAGGGTCTAAAATATTTTTTTTACGTTCAGCACTAGAAGGACATATGTAGAATACAATATACAAGGGTTTTCAAATGTGATAAAAAAAAAAAGCTTTTTTCAATGAATATTTTCTAAAATCATGTTTTAGGCAAAATCCACAATACAACTAGTTCGGCATATGAAGGATACAAAGTTTTTTATAACGAACGAGAAACATAGTTTTTATACATTTTGCATGAAAATGGTCTAAAATATGTTTTTTACGTTCAGCACTAGAAGGACATATGTAGAATACAACATACAAGGGTTTTTTCAAATGTGAAAAAAAAAAGCTTTTTTCAATGAATATTTTCTAAAATCATGTTTTAGGCAAAATCCACAATGCAACTAGTTCGGCATATGAAGGGATACACAGTTTTTTTTTATAAAAAACGAGAAAAATATTTTTTTATACATTTTTGCATGAAAAGGGTCTCTAAAATATTTTTTTAACGTTCAGCACTAGAAGGACATATGTAGAATACAACATACAAGGGTTTTCAAATGTGATTTTAAAAAAAAGCTTTTTTCAATGAATATTTCTAAAATCATGTTTTAGGCAAAATCCACAATGCAACTAGTTCGGCATATGAAGGGATACAAGTTTTTTATAAACAAACGTGAAAAAAAATATTTTTTATACATTTTGCATGAAAAGGGTCTAAAAATTTTTTTTTTTTACGTTCAGCACTAGAAGGACATATGTAGAATAAACATACAAGGGTTTTCAAATGTGATAAAAAAAAAAAAAGCTTTTTTCAATGAATATTGTCTAAAATCATGTTTTAGGCAAAATCCACAACAAATGCAACTAGTTCGGCATATGAAGGGATACAATTTTTTTTTATAACAAAAAAAGAAAAATATTTTTTATACATTTTGCATGAAAAGGGTCTAAAATAAAATATTTTTTAACGTTCAGCACTAGAAGGACATATGTAGAATACAACATACAAGGGTTTTCAAAATGTGATAAAAAAAAAAAGCTTTTTTCAATGAATATTATTTTCTAAAATCATGTTTTAGGCAAAATCCACAAATGCAACTAGTTCGGCATATGAAGGGATACAATATTTTTTATAACAAACTTGAAAAATATTTTTATACATTTTGCATGAAATGGGTCTAAAAATTTTTTTACGTTCAGCACTAGAAGGACATATGTAGAATACAACATACAAGGGTTTTCAAATGTGATTTTTTAAAAAGCTTTTTTCAATGAATATTGTCTAAAATCATGTTTTAGGCAAAATCCACAATGCAACTAGTTCGGCATATGAAGGGATACAATTTTTTTTATAACAAACAAGAAAAATATTTTTTATACATTTTGCATGAAAAGGGTCTAAAAAATATTTTTTTTACGTTCAGCACTAGAAGGACATATGTAGAATACAACATACAAGGGTTTTCAAATGTGATTGAAAAAAAAAGCTTTTTCAATGAATATTTTCTAAAATCATGTTTTAGGCAAAATCCACAATGCAACTAGTTCGGCATATGAAGGGATACAATTTTTTTTTTTTATAACAAACGAGAAAAATTTTTTTTTTATACATTTTGCATGAAAAGGGTCTAAAATATTTTTTTTTACGTTCAGCACTAGAAGGACATATGTAGAATACAATATACAAGGGTTTTCAAATGTGATTTAAAAAAAAGCTTTTTTTTCAATGAATTTTCTAAAATCATGTTTTAGCAAAATCCACAATGCAACTAGTTCGGCATATGAAGGGACAAAGTTTTTTTTATAAAAAAACGAGAAAAAATTTTTTATACATTTTGCATGAAAAGGGTCTAAAATATTTTTTTTTAACGTTCAGCACTAGAAGGACATATGTAGAATACAACATACAAGGGTTTTCAAATGTGATTTTTTAAAAAGCTTTTTTCAATGAATATTGTCTAAAATCATGTTTTAGGCAAAATCCACAATGCAACTAGTTCGGCATATGAAGGGATACAAAGTTTTTTTTATAACAAACGTGAAAAATATTTTTTATACATTTTGCATGAAAAGGGTCTAAAATATTTTTTTTACGTTCAGCACTAGAAGACATGTATGTAGAATACAACATACAAGGGTTTTCAAATGTGATTTTTAAAAAAAAGCTTTTCAATGAATATTTTCTAAAATCATGTTTTAGGCAAAATCCACAATGCAACTAGTTCGGCATATGAAGGGATACAAGTTTTTTTTTTTTATAAAAACGAGAAAAATTTTTTTTTATACATTTTGCATGAAAAGGGTCTAAAATATTTTTTTTAACGTTCAGCACTAGAAGGACATATGTAGAATACAACATACAAGGGTTTTCAAATGTTTTCAAATGTGAAAAAAAAAAAAGCTTTTTTTTCAATGAATATTTTCTAAAATCATGTTTTAGGCAAAATCCACAATGCAACTAGTTCGGCATATGAAGGGATACAAGTTTTTTTTTATAAAAAACGTGAAAAATATTTTTTATACATTTTGCATGAAAAGGGTCTAAAAAATATTTTTTTTTACGTTCAGCACTAGAAGGACATATGTAGAATACAACATACAAGGGTTTTCAAATGATTTAAAAAAAAAAGCTTTTTTAATGAATATATTTCTAAAATCATGTTTTAGGCAAAATCCACAATGCAACTAGTTCGGCATATGAAGGGATACAGTTTTTTTTTAAACAAACGAAAAATATTTTTTATACATTTTGCATGAAAAGGGTCTAAAATATTTTTTTTACGTTCAGCACTAGAAGGACATATGTAGATATACAACATACAAGGGTTTTCAAATGTGATTTAAAAAAAAAAGCTTTTTTCAATGAATATTTTCTAAAATCATGTTTTAGGCAAAATCCACAATGCAACTAGTTCGGCATATGAAGGGATAAAGTTTTTTTTTTTATAAAAAAAAGAAAAAATATTTTTTATACATTTTGCATGAAAAGGGTCTAAAATATTTTTTTTACGTTCAGCACTAGAAGGACATATGTAGAATACAACATACAAGGGTTTTCAAATGTGATTTTTAAAAAAAGCTTTTTTCAATGAATATTTTCTAAAATCATGTTTTAGGCAAAATCCACAATGCAACTAGTTCGGCATATGAAGGGATATACAAAGTTTTTTTTATAACAAACGTGAAAATATTTTTTATACATTTTGCATGAAAAGGGTCTAAAATATAAAATTTTTTTACGTTCAGCACTAGAAGGACATATGTAGAATACAACATACAAGGGTTTTCAAATGTGATTTTTTAAAAAAAAGCTTTTTTCAATGAATATTGTCTAAAAATCATGTTTTAGGCAAAATCCACAATGCAACTAGTTCGGCATATGAAGGGATATTTTTTTTTTTATAAAAAACGTGAAAAATATTTTTTATACATTTTGCATGAAAAGGGTCTAAAAAATATTTTTTTACGTTCAGCACTAGAAGGACATATGTAGAATACAACATACAAGGGTTTTCAAATGTGATTTAAAAAAAAAAAGCTTTTTTCAATGAAATTTTCTAAAAATCATGTTTTAGGCAAAATCCACAATGCAACTAGTTCGGCATATGAAGGGATATTTTTTTTTATAACAAACGTGAAAAATATTTTTTTACATTTTGCATGAAAAGGGTCTAAAATATTTTTTTTAACGTTCAGCACTAGAAGGACATATGTAGAATACAACATACAAGGGGTTTTCAAATGTGATTTTTAAAAAAAAAGCTTTTTTCAATGAATATTGTCTATTGTCTAAAATCATGTTTTAGGCAAAATCCACAATGCAACTAGTTCGGCATATGAAGGGATACAAGTTTTTTTTTATAACAAACGTGAAAAAATATTTTTTATACATTTTGCATGAAAAGGGTCTAAAATATTTTTTTTAACGTTCAGCACTAGAAGGACATATGTAGAATACAACATACAAGGGTTTTCAAATGTGATTTAAAAAAAAAGCTTTTTTCAATGAATATTGTCTAAAATCATGTTTTAGGCAAAATCCACAATGCAACTAGTTCGGCATATGAAGGGATACAAAGTTTTTTTATAAAAAACGTGAAAAAATTTTTTATACATTTTGCATGAAAGGGGTCTAAAATTTTTTTTTACGTTCAGCACTAGAAGGACAGATGTAGAATACAACATACAAGGGTTTTCAAATGTGATTAAAAAAAAAGCTTTTTTCAATGAATATTTTCTAAAATCATGTTTTAGGCAAAATCCACAATGCAACTAGTTCGGCATATGAAGGGATACATTTTTTTTTATAACAAACGTGAAAAATATTTTTTATACATTTTGCATGAAAAGGGTCTAAAAATATTTTTTTAACGTTCAGCACTAGAAGGACATATGTAGAATACAATACAAGGGTTTTCAAATGTGATTTTTAAAAAAAAAGCTTTTTTCAATGAATATTTTCTAAAATCATGTTTTAGGCAAAATCCACAATGCAACTAGTTCGGCATATGAAGGGATACAAAGTTTTTTTTTATAAAAAACGTGAAAAATATTTTTTATACATTTTGCATGAAAAGGGTCTAAAAAAATTTTTTTTTTACGTTCAGCACTAGAAGGACATATGTAGAATACAACATACAAGGGTTTTCAAATGTGATTTTTAAAAAAAAAGCTTTATTCTATGAATATTTTCTAAAATCATGTTTTAGGCAAAATCCACAATGCAACTAGTTCGGCATATGAAGGGATACAATTTTTTTTTTATAAAAAAACGTGAAAAATATTTTTTTATACATTTTGCATGAAAAGGGGTCTAAATATTTTTTTTACGTTCAGCACTAGAAGGACATATGTAGAATACAACATACAAGGGTTTTCAAATGTGATTAAAAAAAAAGCTTTTTTCAATGAATATTTTCTAAAATCATGTTTTAGGCAAAATCCACAATGCAACTAGTTCGGCATATGAAGGGATACAAAGTTTTTTTATAAAAAACGTGAAAATTATTTTTTTATACATTTTGCATGAAAAGGGTCTAAAATATTTTTTTTACGTTCAGCACTAGAAGGACATATGTAGAATACAACATACAAGGGTTTTCAAATGTGATTTAAAAAAAAAAGCTTTTTCAATGAATATTTTCTAAAATCATGTTTTTTAGGCAAAATCCACAATGCAACTAGTTCGGCATATGAAGGGATACCATTTTTTTTTATAAAAAACGTGAAAAATATTTTTTATACATTTTGCATGAAAAGGGTCTAAAATATTTTTTTTAACGTTCAGCACTAGAAGGACATATGTAGAATACAACATACAAGGGTTTTCAAATGTGATTTAAAAAAAAGCTTTTTTTTCAATGAATATTTTCTAAAATCATGTTTTAGGCAAAATCCACAATGCAACTAGTTCGGCATATGAAGGGATACAACAGTTTTTTTTTTTATAAAAAACGTGAAAAATATTTTTTTTTATACATTTTGCATGAAAAGGGTCTAAAAATATTTTTTTTTACGTTCAGCACTAGAAGGACATATGTAGAGAAATACAACATACAAGGGTTTTCAAATGTGATTAAAAAAAAAGCTTTTTTCAATGAATATTGTCTAAAATCATGTTTTAGGCAAAATCCACAATGCAACTAGTTCGGCATATGAAGGGATACAATTTTTTTTTATAAAAAAACGTGAAAATATTTTTTTTATACATTTTGCATGAAAAGGGTAAAATATTTTTTTAACGTTCAGCACTAGAAGGACATATGTAGAATACAACATACAAGGGTTTTCAAATGTGATTAAAAAAAAAGCTTTTTTCAATGAATATTTTCTAAAATCATGTTTTAGGCAAAATCCACAATGCAACTAGTTCGGCATATGAAGGGATACACAGTTTTTTTTTATAACAAACGTGAAAAATATTTTTTATACATTTTGCATGAAAAGGGTCTAAAAAATATTTTTTTTACGTTCAGCACTAGAAGGACATATGTAGAATACAACATACAAGGGTTTTCAAATGTGATTTAAAAAAAAAAGCTTTTTTCAATGAATATTTTCTAAAATCATGTTTTAGCAAAATCCACAATGCAACTAGTTCGGCATATGAAGGGATACAAATTTTTTTTATAAAAAACGTGAAAAAATATTTTTTATACATTTTGCATGAAAAGGGTCTAAAAAAATTTTTTTTAACGTTCAGCACTAGAAGGACATATGTAGAATACAACATACAAGGGTTTTCAAATGTGATTTAAAAAAAAAAAGCTTTTTTCAATGAATATTTTCTAAAATCATGTTTTTAGGCAAAATCCACAATGCAACTAGTTCGGCATATGAAGGGATACAAAGTTTTTTTTATAACAAACGTGAAAAATATTTTTTATACATTTTGCATGAAAAGGGTCTAAAAATATTTTTTTTACGTTTCAGCACTAGAAGGACATATGTAGAATACAAACATACAAGGGTTTTCAAATGTGATTTTTAAAAAAAAGCTTTTTTTCAATGAATATTTTCTAAAATCATGTTTTAGGCAAAATCCACAATGCAACTAGTTCGGCATATGAAGGGATACAAGTTTTTTTATAAAAAACGTGAAAAATATTTTTTATACATTTTGCATGAAAAGGGTCTAAAATATTTTTTTAACGTTCAGCACTAGAAGGACATATGTAGAATACAACATACAAGGGTTTTCAAATGTGATTTTAAAAAAAAGCTTTTTTCATGAATATTGTCTAAAATCATGTTTTAGGCAAAATCCACAATGCAACTAGTTCGGCATATGAAGGGATACAAAGTTTTTTTAACAAACGTGAAAAAAAATTTTTTATACATTTTGCATGAAAAGGGTCTAAAAATATTTTTTTTACGTTCAGCACTAGAAGGACATATGTAGAAGAATACAAACATACAAGGGTTTTCAAATGTGATAAAAAAAAAAGCTTTTTTTTTTCAATGAATATTGTCTAAAATCATGTTTTAGGCAAAATCCACAATGCAACTAGTTCGGCATATGAAGGGATATATTTTTTTTTTATAACAAAACGTGAAAAATATTTTTTTATACATTTTGCATGAAAAGGGTCTAAAATATTTTTTTTAACGTTCAGCACTAGAAGGACATATGTAGAATACAACAACATACAAGGGTTTTCAAATGTGATTTAAAAAAAAAGCTTTTTTTTTCAATGAATATTTTCTAAAATCATGTTTAGGCAAAATCCACAATGCAACTAGTTCGGCATATGAAGGGATACAAGTTTTTTTTTTTATAAAAAACGTGAAAAATATTTTTTATACATTTTGCATGAAAAGGGTAAAAATATTTTTTTAACGTTCAGCACTAGAAGGACATATGTAGAATACAACATACAAGGGTTTTCAAATGTGATTTAAAAAAAAAAAGCTTTTTTCAATGAATTTTTCTAAAATCATGTTTTAGGCAAAATCCACAATGCAACTAGTTCGGCATATGAAGGGATATAAATTTTTTTATAACAAATAAAAAACGAAAAATATTTTTTATACATTTTGCATGAAAAGGGTCTAAAATATTTTTTTTAACGTTCAGCACTAGAAGGACATATGTAGAATACAACATACAAGGGTTTTCAAATGTGATTTTTTTAAAAAGCTTTTTTTCAATGAATATTTTCTAAAATCATGTTTTAGGCAAAATCCACAATGCAACTAGTTCGGCATATGAAGGGATACAAAGTTTTTTTATAACAAACGTGAAAAATATTTTTTATACATTTTGCATGAAAAGGGTCTAAAATATTTTTTAACGTTCAGCACTAGAAGGACATATGTAGAATACACATACAAGGGTTTTCAAATGTGATTTTAAAAAAAAGCTTTTTTTCAATGAATATTGTCTAAAATCATGTTTTAGGCAAAATCCACAATGCAACTAGTTCGGCATATGAAGGGATACAAGTTTTTTTATAACAAACGTGAAAAATAATTTTTTTTATACATTTTGCATGAAAAGGGTCTAAAATATTTTTTTAACGTTCAGCACTAGAAGGACATATGTAGAATACAACATACAAGGGTTTTCAAATGTGATTTTAAAAAAAAAGCTTTTTTCAATGAATATTGTCTAAAATCATGTTTTAGGCAAAATCCACAATGCAACTAGTTCGGCATATGAAGGGATACAATTTTTTTTTATAAAACAAACGTGAAAAATATTTTTATACATTTTGCATGAAAAGGGTCTAAAATATTTTTTTTTAACGTTCAGCACTAGAAGGACATATGTAGAATACAACATACAAGGGTTTTCAAATGTGATTTAAAAAAAAAGCTTTTTTCAATGAAATATTTTCTAAAATCATGTTTTAGGCAAAATCCACAATGCAACTAGTTCATATGAAGGGATACACAATTTTTTTTTATAACAAACGTGAAAAATATTTTTATACATTTTGCATGAAAAGGGTCTAAAATATTTTTTTTCAGCACGTTCAGCACTAGAAGGTTTTCAAATGTAGAATAAAAAACATACAAGGGTTTTCAAATGCAACTTTTCGGCAAAAAGCTTTTTTACAATGAATATTTCAAAAATCATATTTTTTAGGCAAAATCCATGAAAACTAGTTCTAAAATCATGGCAAATCCACAATGCAACTAGTTCGGCATATGAAGGGATACAATTTTTTTTTTATAACAAAAAACGAAAAAAATTTTTTATACATTTTGCATGAAAAGGGTCTAAAATATTTTTTTTACGTTCAGCACTAGAAGGACATATGTAGAATACAACATACAAGGGTTTTCAAATGTGATTTAAAAAAAAGCTTTTTTCAATGAATATTGTCTAAAATCATGTTTTAGGCAAAATCCACAATGCAACTAGTTCGGCATATGAAGGGATACAAAGTTTTTTTTTATAACAAACAAGAAAAATATTTTTTATACATTTTGCATGAAAAGGGTCTAAAATATTTTTTTTAACGTTCAGCACTAGAAGGACATATGTAGAATACAACATACAAGGGTTTTCAAATGTGATTTTAAAAAAAAGCTTTTTTTCAATGAATATTTTCTAAAATCATGTTTTAGGCAAAATCCACAATGCAACTAGTTCGGCATATGAAGGGATACAAATTTTTTTTTATAACAAACGTGAAAAATATTTTTTTTTTTATACATTTTGCATGAAAAGGGTCTCTAAATATTTTTTTAACGTTCAGCACTAGAAGGACATATGTAGAATACAACATACAAGGGTTTTCAAATGTGATTTAAAAAAAAAAGCTTTTTTCAATGAATATTTTCTAAAATCATGTTTTAGGCAAAATCCACAATGCAACTAGTTCGGCATATGAAGGGATACAAAGTTTTTTTTTATAAAAAAACGAAAAATATTTTTTATACATTTTGCATGAAAAGGGTCTAAAAATATTTTTTTTTTTACGTTCAGCACTAGAAGGACATATGTAGAATACAACATACAAGGGTTTTCAAATGTGATTAAAAAAAAAAAGCTTTTTTCAATGAATATTTTCTAAAATCATGTTTTAGGCAAAATCCACAATGCAACTAGTTCGGCATATGAAGGGATACAAGTTTTTTTTTATAAAAAACGTGAAAAATATTTTTTTTATACATTTGCATGAAAAGGGTCTAAAATATATTTTTTAACGTTCAGCACTAGAAGGACATATGTAGAATACAACATACAAGGGTTTTCAAATGTGATTTAAAAAAAAGCTTTTTTCAATGAATATATTGTCTAAAATCATGTTTTAGGCAAAATCCACAATGCAACTAGTTCGGCATATGAAGGGATACAAATTTTTTTTTTATAAAAAACGTGAAAAATTTTTTTTATACATTTTGCATGAAAAGGGTCTAAAAATATTTTTTTTACGTTCAGCACTAGAAGGACATATGTAGAATACAATTTACAAGGGTTTTCAAATGTGATTTAAAAAAAAAAGCTTTTTTTCATGAATATTTTCTAAAATCATGTTTTAGGCAAAATCCACATGCAACTAGTTCGGCATATGAAGGGATACAATTTTTTTTTATAACAAACGTGAAAAATTTTTTTATACATTTTGCATGAAAAGGGTCTAAAATATTTTTTTTAACGTTCAGCACTAGAAGGACATATGTAGAATACAACATACAAGGGTTTTCAAATGTGATTTAAAAAAAAGCTTTTTTCAATGAATATTGTCTAAAATCATGTTTTAGGCAAAATCCACAATGCAACTAGTTCGGCATATGAAGGGATACAAAGTTTTTTTTTAAAAAAACGTGAAAATATTTTTTATACATTTTGCATGAAAAGGGTCTAAAAAATTTTTTTTTACGTTCAGCACTAGAAGGACATATGTAGAATACAACATACAAGGGTTTTTAAAATGTGATTTAAAAAAAAGCTTTTTTCAATGAATATTTTCTAAAATCATGTTTTAGGGAAAATCAATAATACAACTAGTTCGGCATATGAAGGGATACAATTTTTTTTATAAAAAAAACGTGAAAAATTTTTTTATACATTTTGCATGAAAAGGGTGAAAAATATTTTTTTTAACGTTCAGCACTAGAAGGACATTTGTTTTTCAAATGAAAAAAAAAAAAATGGGTCTAAAATCATGTTTTAGGCAAAATCAATGCAACTAGTTCGGCATATGAAGGGATACAAAGTTTTTTTATAAAAACGTGAAAAATATTTTTTATACATTTTGCATGAAAAGGGTCTAAAAATATTTTTTTTACGTTCAGCACTAGAAGGACATATGTAGAATACAACATACAACAAGGGTTTTCAAATGTGATTAAAAAAAAGCTTTTTCAATGAATATTGTCTAAAATCATGTTTTAGGCAAAATCCACAATGCAACTAGTTCGGCATATGAAGGGATACAATTTTTTTTTATAAAAAACGAGAAAAATATTTTTTATACATTTTGCATGAAAAGGGTCTAAAATATTTTTTTAACGTTCAGCACTAGAAGGACATATGTAGAATACAACATACAAGGGTTTTCAAATGTGATTTAAAAAAAAGCTTTTTTTCAATTAATATTGTCTAAAATCATGTTTTAGGCAAAATCCACAATGCAACTAGTTCGGCATATGAAGGGATACACAGTTTTTTTATAAAAAAACGTGAAAAATATTTTTTATAATTTTGCATGAAAAGGGTCTAAAATATTTTTTTAACGTTCAGCACTAGAAGGACATATGTAGAATACAACATACAAGGGTTTTCAAATGTGATTTAAAAAAAAAGCTTTTTTCAATGAATATTGTCTAAAATCATGTTTTAGGCAAAATCCACAATGCAACTAGTTCGGCATATGAAGGGATACAAAGTTTTTTTTATAACAAACGTGAAAAATATTTTTTTTATACATTTTGCATGAAAAGGGTCTAAAATATTTTTTTTTTACGTTCAGCACTAGAAGGACATATGTAGAATACAATATACAAGGGTTTTCAAATGTGATTTAAAAAAAAGCTTTTTTTCAATGAATATTTTCTAAAATCATGTTTTAGGCAAAATCCACAATGCAACTAGTTCGGCATATGAAGGGATACAAAGTTTTTTTTTAACAAACGAGAAAAATATTTTTTATACATTTTGCATGAAAAGGGTCTAAAATATTTTTTTTAACGTTCAGCACTAGAAGGACATATGTAGAATACAACATACAAGGGTTTTCAAATGTGATTTTAAAAAAAAAGCTTTTTTCAATGAATATTTTCTAAAATCATGTTTTAGGCAAAATCCACAATGCAACTAGTTCGGCATATGAAGGGATACAGTTTTTTTTAAAAAAACGTGAAAAATATTTTTTTATACATTTTGCATGAAAAGGGTCTAAAATTTTTTTTTTTAACGTTCAGCACTAGAAGGACATATGTAGAATACAACATACAAGGGTTTTCAAATGTGATTTTAAAAAAAAAGGGATTTCTTTTTTTTCAATGAATATTTTCTAAAATCATGTTTTAGGCAAAATCCACAATGCAACTAGTTCGGCATATGAAGGGATACATTTTTTTTTATAACAAACAAACAAAATATTTTTTATACATTTTGCATGAAAAGGGTCTAAAATATTTTTTTTAACGTTCAGCACTAGAAGGACATATGTAGAATACAACATACAAGGGTTTTCAAATGTGAAAAAAAAAAAGCTTTTTTCAATGAAATATTGTCTAAAATCATGTTTTAGGCAAAATCCACAATGCAACTAGTTCGGCATATGAAGGGATACAAGTTTTTTTTTTATAAAAAACGTGAAAAATATTTTTTATACATTTTGCATGAAAAGGGTCTAAATATTTTTTTTTACGTTTCAGCACTAGAAGGACATATGTAGAATACAACATACAAGGGTTTTCAAATGTGATTTTTAAAAAAAAAAGCTTTTCCATGAATATTTCTAAAATCATGTTTTAGGCAAAATCCACAATGCAACTAGTTCGGCATATGAAGGGATACAAATTTTTTTTAAAAAAACGTGAAAAAATTTTTTTTATACATTTGCATGAAAAGGGTCTAAAATATTTTTTTTACGTTCAGCACTAGAAGGGACATATGTAGAATACAACATACAAGGGTTTTCAAATGTGATGAAAAAAAAAAGCTTTTTTCAATGAATATTTTCTAAACTCATGTTTTAGGCAAAATCCACAATGCAACTAGTTCGGCATATGAAGGGATACAAAGTTTTTTTTATAAAAAACGTGAAAAATATATTTTTTATACATTTTGCATGAAAAGGGTCTAAAATATTTTTTTTTACGTTCAGCACTAGAAGGACAGATGTAGAATACAACATACAAGGGTTTCAAATGTGATTTAAAAAAAAAGCTTTTTTCAATGAATATTGTCTAAAATCATGTTTTAGGCAAAATCCACAATGCAACTAGTTCGGCATATGAAGGGATACATTTTTTTTATATAACAAACGAGAAAAATATTTTTTTTATACATTTTGCATGAAAAGGGTCTAAAAAATATTTTTTTAACGTTCAGCACTAGAAGGACATATGTAGAATACAACATACAAGGGTTTTCAAATGTGATTTAAAAAAAAAGCTTTTTTCAATGAATATTTCTAAAATCATGTTTTAGGCAAAATCCACAATGCAACTAGTTCGGCATATGAAGGGATACACTTTTTTTTTTTTATAACAAACGTGAAAAATATTTATTATACATTTTGCATGAAAAGGGTCTAAAAATATTTTTTTTAACGTTCAGCACTAGAAGGACATGTGTACAATGCAACATACAACGGTTTTCAAATGTTATTTAAAAAAAAAGCTTTTTCAATGAATATTGTCTAAAATCATGTGTTTTAGGCAAAATCCACAATGCAACTAGTTCGGCATATGAAGGGATACAAAGTTTTTTTTTATAACAAAACGTGAAAAATATTTTTTATACATTTTGCATGAAAAGGGTCTAAAATATTTTTTTTACGTTCAGCACTAGAAGGACAGATGTAGAATACAACATACAAGGGTTTTCAAATGTGATTTTAAAAAAAAAGCTTTTTTCAATGAATATTTTCTAAAATCATGTTTTAGGCAAAATCCACAATGCAACTAGTTCGGCATATATGAAGGGATACACAGTTTTTTTTATAAAAACGTGAAAAATATTTTTTATACATTTTGCATGAAAAGGGTCTAAAAATTTTTTTTTAACGTTCAGCACTAGAAGGACATATGTAGAATACAACATACAAGGGTTTTCAAATGTGAAAAAAAAAAAAGCTTTTTTCAATGAATATTGTCTAAAAATCATGTTTTAGGCAAAATCCACAATGCAACTAGTTCGGCATATGAAGGGATACAAAGTTTTTTTAATAAAAAAAAAGAAAAATATTTTTTATACATTTTGCATGAAAAGGGTCTAAAAAATATTTTTTTTAACGTTCAGCACTAGAAGGACATATGTAGAATACAACATACAAGGGTTTTCAAATGTGATTTAAAAAAAAAGCTTTTTTCAATGATATTTTTCTAAAATCATGTTTTAGGCAAAAATCCAATGCAACTAGTTCGGCATATGAAGGGATATACAATTTTTTTATAAAAAACGTGAAAAATATTTTTTATACATTTTGCATGAAAAGGGTCTAAAATATTTTTTTAACGTTCAGCACTAGAAAGGACATATGTAGAATACAACATACAAGGGTTTTCAAATGTGATTTTAAAAAAAAGCTTTTTTCAATGAATATTGTCTAAAATCATGTTTTAGGCAAAATCCACAATGCAACTAGTTCGGCATATGAAGGGATACAAGTTTTTTTTTTATAAAAACGTGAAAAATATTTTTTATACATTTTGCATGAAAAGGGTCTAAAATATTTTTTAACGTTCAGCACTAGAAGGACATATGTAGAATACAACATACAAGGTTTTCAAATGTGATTTTAAAAAAAAAGCTTTTTTCAATGAATATTTTCTAAAATCATGTTTTAGGCAAAATCCACAATGCAACTAGTTCGGCATATGAAGAGATAGAAAGTTTTTTTTTATATAAAAACGTGAAAAAATATTTTTTATACATTTTGCATGAAAAGGGTCTAAAATATTTTTTTACGTTCAGCACTAGAAGGACATATGTAGAATACAACATACAAGGGTTTTCAAATGTGATTTTTAAAAAAAAAGCTTTTTTCAATGAATATTGTCTAAAATCATGTTTTAGGCAAAATCCACAATGCAACTAGTTCGGCATATGAAGGGATACAAAGTTTTTTATAACAAACGTGAAAAATATTTTTTATACATTTTGCATGAAAAGGGTCTAAAAATATTTTTTTACGTTCAGCACTAGAAGGACATATGTAGAATACAACATACAAGGGTTTTCAAATGTGAAAAAAAAAAAAGCTTTTTTCAATGAATATTGTCTAAAATCATGTTTTAGGCAAAATCCACAATGCAACTAGTTCGGCATATGAAGGGATACAAAGTTTTTTTATAACAAACGTGAAAAATATTTTTTATACATTTTGCATGAAAAGGGTCTAAAATTTTTTTTTAACGTTCAGCACTAGAAGGACATATGTAGTGTAAATACAACATACAAGGGTTTTCAAATGTGATTTTTAAAAAAAAAAAAGCTTTTTTCAATGAATATTTTCTAAAATCATGTTTTAGGCAAAATCCACAAATGCAACTAGTTCGGCATATGAAGGGATACAGTTTTTTTTTTATAACAAACGTGAAAAATATTTTTTATACATTTTGCATGAAAAGGGTCTAAATATTTTTTTTTACGTTCAGCACTAGAAGGACATATGTAGAATACAACATACAAGGGTTTTCAAATGTGATTTTTAAAAAAAAAGCTTTTTTCAATGAATATTTTCTAAAATCATGTTTTTTAGGCAAAATCCACAATGCAACTAGTTCGGCATATGAAGGGATACAATTTTTTTATAAAAAACGTGAAAAATATTTTTTATACATTTTGCATGAAAAGGGTCTAAAATATTTTTTTTAACGTTCAGCACTAGAAGGACATATGTAGAATACAACATACAAGGGTTTTCAAATGTGATTTAAAAAAAAGCTTTTTTCAATGAATATTTTCTAAAATCATGTTTTAGGCAAAATCCACAATGCAACTAGTTCGGCATATGAAGGGATACAAAGTTTTTTTTTATAACAAACGAGAAAAATATTTTTTTATACATTTTGCATGAAAAGGGTCTAAAATAATTTTTTTACGTTCAGCACTAGAGGACATATGTAGAATACAACATACAAGGGTTTTCAAATGTGATTTAAAAAAAAAAATGTCCAATGAATATTGTCTAAAATCATGTTTTAGGCAAAATCCACAATGCAACTAGTTCGGCATATGAAGGGATACAAGTTTTTTATAACAAACGAGAAAAATATTTTTTATACATTTTGAATGAAAAGGGTCTAAAATATTTTTTTTTTTACGTTCAGCACACTAGAAGGACATATGTAGAATACAAATATACAAGGGTTTTCAAATGTGATTTAAAAAAAAAAAGCTTTTTTCAATGAATATTTTTCTAAAATCATGTTTTAGGCAAAATCCACAATGCAACTAGTTCGGCATATGAAGGGATACACAGTTTTTTTTATAACAAAAAGAAAATATTTTTTTATACATTTTGCATGAAAGGGGTCTAAAATATTTTTTTTTTACGTTCAGCACTAGAAGGACATATGTAGAATACAACATACAAGGGTTTTCAAATGTGATTTTTTTTAAAAAGCTTTTTTCAATGAATATTTTCTAAAATCATGTTTTAGGCAAAATCCACAATGCAACTAGTTCGGCATATGAAGGGATACATTTTTTTTTATAACAAACGTGAAAAATATTTTTTATACATTTTGCATGAAAAGGGTCTAAAAATATTTTTTTACGTTCAGCACTAGAAGGACATATGTAGAATACAATATACAAGGGTTTTCAAATGTGATTTAAAAAAAAAGCTTTTTTCAATGAATATTGTCTAAAATCATGTTTTAGGCAAAATCCACAATGCAACTAGTTCGGCATATGAAGGGATACACAATTTTTTTTAAACAAACGAGAAAATATTTTTTATACATTTTGCATGAAAAGGGTCTAAAATATTTTTTTTACGTTCAGCACTAGAAGGACATATGTAGAATACAACATACAAGGGTTTTCAAATGTGATTTAAAAAAAAAGCTTTTTTCAATGAATATTTTCTAAAATCATGTTTTAGGCAAAATCCACAATGCAACTAGTTCGGCATATGAAGGGATACATTTTTTTTTATAACAAACGTGAAAAATATTTTTTATACATTTTGCATGAAAAGGGTCTAAAATATTTTTTTTAACGTTCAGCACTAGAAGGACATATGTAGAATACAACATACAAGGGTTTTCAAATGTGATTAAAAAAAAGCTTTTTTCAATGAATATTTTCTAAAATCATGTTTTAGGCAAAATCCACAATGCAACTAGTTCGGCATATGAAGGGATACAAATTTTTTTTTTATAACAAACGTGAAAAATATTTTTTATACATTTTGCATGAAAAGGGTCTAAAATATTTTTTTTTAACGTTCAGCACTAGAAGGACATATGTAGAATACAACATACAAGGGTTTTCAAATGTGATTTTTAAAAAAAAGCTTTTTTCAATGAATATTTTCTAAAATCATGTTTTAGGCAAAATCCACAATGCAACTAGTTCGGCATATGAAGGGATACAAAGTTTTTTTTATAACAAACGTGAAATATTTTTTATACATTTTGCATGAAAAGGGTCTAAAATATATTTTTTAACGTTCAGCACTAGAAGGACATATGTAGAATA
Source organism: Coregonus suidteri (assembly GCA_036851935.1). Classification (NCBI taxonomy): domain Eukaryota; kingdom Metazoa; phylum Chordata; class Actinopteri; order Salmoniformes; family Salmonidae; genus Coregonus; species Coregonus suidteri. The sequence goes on from CM072220.1 coordinate 41,565,933, forward strand.
CAATATACAAGGGTTTTCAAATGTGATAAAAAAAAAGCTTTTTTCAATGAATATTTTCTAAAATCATGTTTTAGGCAAAATCAATAATACAACTAGTTCGGCATATGAAGGATACAAAGTTTTTTATAACAAAACGTGAAAAATTTTTTTATACATTTTGCATGAAAAGGGTCTAAATATTTTTTTTACGTTCAGCACTAGAAGGACAGATGTAGAATACAACATACAAGGGTTTTTCAAATGTGATTTGTTAAAAGCTTTTTTCAATGAATATTGTCTAAAATCATGTTTTAGGCAAAATCCACAATGCAACTAGTTCGGCATATGAAGGGATACAATTTTTTTTTATAACAAACGTGAAAAATATTTTTATACATTTTGCATGAAAAGGGTCTAAAATATTTTTTTTTTTTACGTTCAGCACTAGAAGGACAGATGTAGAATACAACATACAAGGGTTTTCAAATGTGATTTTTAAAAAAAAAAGCTTTTTCCAATGAATATTGTCTAAAATCATGTTTTAGGCAAAATCCACAATGCAACTAGTTCGGCATATGAAGGGATACAATTTTTTTTATAAAAAACGTGAAAAATATTTTATACAATTTTTTATAACAAACGTTATACATTTTGCATGAAAAGGTCTAAAATATTTTTTTTAACGTTCAGCACTAGAAGGACATATGTAGAATACAACATACAAGGGTTTTCAAATGTGATTAAAAAAAAAGCTTTTTTCAATGAATATTGTCTAAAATCATGTTTTAGGCAAAATCCACAATGCAACTAGTTCGGCATATGAAGGGATACAGTTTTTTATAAAAAACGTGAAAAAATATTTTTTATACATTTTGCATGAAAAGGGTCTAAAATTTTTTTTTTACGTTCAGCACTAGAAGGACATATGTAGAATACAACATACAAGGGTTTTCAAATGTGATTTTTTTAAAAAGCTTTTTTCAATGAATATTTTCTAAAATCATGTTTTAGGCAAAATCCACAATTATGTAGAATACAACATACAAGGTAGTGAATCTGCTATTTTCTGACAAGATTTACAGCAGATAGTAACCCACCACCAGTCTCTTTCTAAACAGCTCTAGTTACAGATTGGTTGATACAATTTCGAAATCGATTGTGGATTTGAAAAGCAGAGAAGTAGGCCCAGTTATCTTAGGGACACATCACTTCATGGAGAGGATTGGACCCATAGTTGTTCCCTCCCAAACCCACATATTCACAATAGATATTGATGTCCTATACACTAATATATATACAGCAACAGGAATACAAGCAGTCAGAAACATTTTCAAGAGATATCCAGTTAACACTAGACCGGACAAAGAAATACTACAACTATTAGAAAATCAGCCTTACTAGCAATAACTTTTTATTCAACGATCACTATTACCTACAGGTGTCGGGAACAGCTATGGGTAAAACATTTGCACATGCATACACAAATATACACATGGCTGAATGGGAAAGAGAGGTGCTGAATGGGAGAGAGAGGCACTGGCCAAGTGTCCATACCAACCCACCTTTTTATTACCGATTCTTAGACGATATAATAGGAGCCTGGCCTCACGACATTCAACTATTTACAGATTTCCTAAACATTCTCAACAATCATCATCCATCCATTAACGTTAAATGCACAATTCATCAGCAAGAAGTCAACTTCCTAGACAACAGTTTTTTCCAGTAATAACAATCCATCACAGAAAAAAGTATGTCACTCCACAATGATACATCATTTGACAATACAAAACAGGTTAAAAAAATCCACATTGTGGACCACTAAAATTGTTTTGAGACACTGAAAGCAGTAATAGCAAACATACTACATTATTTAATTTGGAGTCCACTATAATCTGTAATACATGTAGGCCTACCTGTAAATGGCACAGAAAGTGTAGAGGCCCTTAGCAGTTGGGCACCGGTTCACCTCCAGCTCCTCTGCCAATGCAGCCAACACTGCGCTGAGGTTTCACTGAAGATTATCCACGGCCAGGTGCTGGGACAGTCAGCGAACATCCTTTACTTCCTGCAAAATACATTTATTTTGAGGTTAGATGCAGTAGGTAAACAAGATAAGACCAGAGTAGCCAAGTGAAGAAATGTGATACATAATCTCACCTTCACTTTTAAGTACTGAAGGCCCAGGATCGCTGAATCAGCTTTCAATAATTCTGTCTTGTTACTGCTTTTGGAAAAGTAACTATGGAGCTGCTACAGGTGCTCCTTGAAAGTGTCCATATAGGGGACCTCAGCTGATGCAACTTTACAGGCTAGAGCAAGGCGGTGGGCAGCAAAAGCCACAGACACCATCCACAGGAAGGCATCCTTTAGCTGTTTTGCCACACCACTATGTTGTCCTGTTTGAAGATGAGGAAAATCATTTGTACGTTGTGAATATACAGAAATGTTGTCTTTATTTAATCATGTTTCAAACATTGTAGTTGTATGCCTACGTACTGTTTTAGATTTTTCTGAACATAATTTGTGAAAATACACACATTTACGTGCGACTTAATTCGTGGGAAAAATTGTTTTATTAATGCCAATGCTGTTTTCTATGATTGATTTCGATTAATACTTTGGGATACTGGTGCACTTCTAGTCAGAAAGGCCTTTTTTTCGTGTAGGCAACAGTACACAATTTTCTTTATAATTCATTTAATACATGTTAAAGAGGTTAATGTAAAATAATGAAATATGTCGGCTTTCACTTATGGTACTTCCAAGGCATTTCCATTATGATTATTACGGTTATGTCAATCATGTTATATACTTAGGCTATTGTAACGCGTTCAACCAGTTAGCAAGTCAGAAATGTCCGTTTCCTAGTACCGACTAGCACTTGAATGTTTCACTCACGAAGACCTCTCAAAGCACTTTACGTAAGGGGGAAATGCACCTTATCCACCACCAATGTGTAGCACCCATTTGGTGATGCACAGCATCCATATTGTGCCAGAATGTTCACCACACTCTTAGAAAAAAGGGTTCCAAAAGGGTTCTTCGGCTGTCTCCAAAGGAAAACCATTTTTGGTTTTAGGTAGAACCCTTTTTGGTTTCAGGTAGAATCCTTTGGGTTCCATGTAGAACCCTCTGTGGAAAAGGTTCTTCATGCAACCCAAAAGGGTTCTACCTGGAACTATAAAGGGTTTTTCAAAGGGTTCTCCTATGGGGACAGCCGAAGAACAATTTTAGGTTCCAGATAGCACCTTTTTTTTTGCAAGTGCACACATCAACAATCACGGTGGAGCCGTGAGGAGTGTTATGCACATGGGTGTTGTGTGCTCTGTTTGCATGTACTACTGCATGACCTGGAGTTTGCGGGCTAGAAGATGGGCCTGGATGGTGTTGAAGGCACTTGGGAAGTCAAAGAACATAATACAGACTGCACTCTCTGCAAGTGCTCATATACTTTGTGCAACATGAACAGCAGTGCGTCTTCCCTACCTATCTTGGCATGGTAGGCAAACTGCAGGGGGTCAAGAAACCCCTGCGCCTGCTGCTTTAGCTGTGCCAGAACCACTTTCTCAAACACATCTTTCTCTCTGGCATCTTTCAGCAAAAGGGCTGCATTAGCCAGGCTAAGAGAAAATTTGCTATTTGTAATTGTTAAGTACTCTACGTAAAATACAATCTCATCTCATATTTCATTGCAACAGCTTTTGCAAACGTCCATTACCCTTCTCCTTACTTCAAATTGAAAAATGTCATTGGATGCTCATTCCTGCACATCAATCCAAACACCCCCGTCTCATCAAGTTTCTTTTTTTCTTTTTTTTAACGGAGAGCACTTCCAGCTTGACATCCAAGACATCCCTAGGGAGCAACATAAGCTTTTTTAGGAGAGACGGGACCATTTTTATGCAATTGTTGAAAATGGGGTATACCTGCAAATACGTGGTAAATAAAGGGCTGTTTGAAAGGGGGTCATGTAAACATTGCCTTATATTTTCTTTAGGGAACATAGCACATATTCTGTCTGAAATGGGTATATGTTTGCATACACTATGCTTTTGAGATGTAAAACATTATTTTTGTTCAAAGCAAAACTACAAATAACACTGAGATGTACACTATATATACAAAAGTATGTGGACACCCCTTCACATTTGTGAATTTGGCTATTTCAGCCACACCCATTGCTGACAGGTGTATAAAATCAAACACACAGCCATGCAATCTCCATAGACAAACATTGGCAGTAGAATGGCCTTACTGAAGTGCTCAGTGACCTTCCACGTGGCACCGTCATAGGATGCCACCTTTCCAACAAGTCGGCCCTGCTAGAGCTGCCCCGGTCAACTGTAAGTGCTGTTATTGTGAAGTGGAAACATCTAGGAGCAACAATGGCTCAGCCGCAAAGTGGTAGGCTACACAAGCTCACAGAATGGGACCGCCGAGTGCTGAAGCGCGTAGCGCGTAAAAATCGCCTGTCTTCGATTGCAACACTCACTACCCAGTTCCAAACTGCCTCTGGAAGCAACGTCGCACAAGAACTGTTCGTCTGGAGCTTCATGAAATGGGTTTCCATGGCCGAGCAGCCGCACTCAAGCCTAAGATCATCATGCACAATGCCAAGCGTCGGCTGGAGTGGTGTAAAGCTCACTGCCATTGGACTCTGGAGCAGTGGAAACGCGTTCTCTGGAGTGATTAATCACGCTTCACCATCTGGCAGTCCGACGGATGAATCTGCATTTGGCAGATGCCAGGAGAATGCTATCTGCCCCAATGCATAGTGACAACTGTAAAGTTTGGTGGAGGAGGAATAATGGTCTGGGGCTGTTTTTCATGGTTCAGGCCAGGCCCCTTAGTTCCAGTGAAGGGAAATCTTAACGCTACAGCATACAATGACATTCTAGACGAATCTGTGCTTCCAACTTTGTGGCAACAGTTTGGGGAAGGCCCTTTTCTGTTTCAGCATGACAATGTCCCCGTGCACAAAGTGAGGTTCATACAGAAATGGTTTTGTTGAGATCGGTGTGGAAGAACTTGCCTGGCCTGCACAGAGTCCTGACCTCAACCACATCGAACACCTTTGGGATGAATTGGACTGCGAGCCAGGCCTAATCGCCCAACATCAGTGCCCGAACATACTAATGCTCTTGTGGCTGAATGGAAGCAAGTTCCCGCAGCAATGTTCCAACATCAGGTGGAAAGCCTTCCCAGAAGAGTGGAGGCTGTTATAGCAGCAAACGAGGGACCAACTCCATATTAATGCCAATGATTTTGGAATGAGATGTTCAACGAGCAGGTGTCCACATACTTTTGGACATGTAGTGTATGTAGCATAGTTATGACAAACCTTTAGATAGGCAAAATGCATCTTGAATGGCCGTGGTTATTCCTCTCAGTGAGACCCCACACTGTAGTTGGAGAGCTGACAAGTCTCATCAGGCTGAGGGAGATGGCAGTCTGCGGTCGTCATGGTGAAATTTGCCATAGTCCAAAATGGATAAAAATTTGCTGCTCTGTCTCACACTCACAAAAGGTGCACCAAACTACATGTACCCAGAGATAAAAGAATATTGTAAACAACACTTTAGAATGGTGTCAACAATTTGCATCTTTTATATCACTTTGATGTTGATTGAGATAGTGGTTTTCCGGATGCTCAAAGTGCTTACATAGTAAGGGGGAGAGTAACCTCATCCACCACAGTCATTTTATGCCAGAAATCTATAGTTTTACACAATAGGTCAACACAATGGACGGCGAATAAATATAATACATTTTAAGTGCGGTCCTCCGGACCTCGGTGAAGACCGAATGCGGTCCACAGACAAAATTAGTTTGACACCACTGTATTCGATAGATAGCTCTCTATGATATGGCAGATCCAAAATCCAAAACACGCACGTTTTCTCAATAACAAATTATGGTCAATAATATCAAAGGCAGCACTGAAATCTGTATTTTTTGATGATCTCCTTGGTGAAAAAACACCCAAGTAGTATTTAGGAAAAAAATCTGGAACTGCTCCCTCTTACCTCTCGTCTGCCTTTTTGAAATATACCCTTTTCTGCATCACAGATTTGATGTACTCAACCATCACTCTTAGATGGGCATTATTGCTCATCTCCTAAACCTATCACATACAAGATACAACACATCACCCTGTAACATACACAGTAGAAACTGACAGCCATCTTTGGCCACGTCATTCAGGGTCCTCTCTATGGCAGCACCATTCTGAATGGGCACTGTGTATTTAGAGTACTTCCATTTTAGACTGTTGATAGACTCCCTATGAGGGGATGTATTGTTATACATACAGTGGGGGAAAAAAGTATTTAGTCAGCCACCAATTGTGCAAGTTCTCCCACTTAAAAAGATGAGAGAGGCCTGTAATTTTCATCATAGGTACACGTCAACTATGACAGACAAATTGAGATTTTTTTCTCTCCAGAAAATCACATTGTAGGATTTTTAATGAATTTATTTGCAAATTATGGTGGAAAATAAGTATTTGGTCACCTACAAACAAGCAAGATTTCTGGCTCTCACAGACCTGTAACTTCTTCTTTAAGAGGCTCCTCTGTCCTCCACTCGTTACCTGTATTAATGGCACCTGTTTGAACTTGTTATCAGTATAAAAGACACCTGTCCACAACCTCAAACAGTCACACTCCAAACTCCACTTTGGCCAAGACCAAAGAGCTGTCAAAGGACACCAGAAACAAAATTGTAGACCTGCACCAGGCTGGGAAGACTGAATCTGCAATAGGTAAGCAGCTTGGTTTGAAGAAATCAACTGTGGGAGCAATTATTAGGAAATGGAAGACATACAAGACCACTGATAATCTCCCTCGATCTGGGGCTCCACGCAAGATCTCACCCCGTGGGGTCAAATGATCACAAGAACGGTGAGCAAAAATCCCAGAACCACACGGGGGGACCTAGTGAATGACCTGCAGAGAGCTGGGACCAAAGTAACAACGCCTACCATCAGTAACACACTACGCCGCCAGGGACTCAAATCCTGCAGTGCCAGACGTGTCACCCTGCTTAAGCCAGTACATGTCCAGGCCCGTCTGAAGTTTGCTAGAGTGCATTTGGATGATCCAGAAGAG